>JAMAHA010000001.1:0-88836 GCA_023626555.1 Penicillium sp. PF2412A
AGGTTGCCCAGACGCCCTGGGGCTCTCCGTCGTCCGTGGGTCTTGCGGATGGACCCCCCCCCCCCCCCCCCAAACGATCCCGCCGACCCAGTCGCTGGAACCTGAATGGTAATGTTGCCAAAGAGGGCAAACCGGAATCGGACGATGGAGAAAAGCGTCGCCCAGACGACGGCCCAATCTCAAACGGGATCGACTCAACTGGCAACGAAATTTCCTGGTTGAAGAGGTATTGTGCTGTGCTCACTGCTCACCATGCTAATGGGATACAAGGATGGAACACGCCGGAGGAGCTCTGGCAGGACCTCTTGCAGAGCCACTCTGGCTGGAAAGTCTGCCTCCTCTACTCCGCCCGATGAAGCATTGAAAGAGGGTTGAACGATGGAACGGGGTACTAGATGCCGGATTGGCCATGATTGGTCCAGACAGCTGCCAGCGCATCCGTCTCATCACACCGAAAGACTTGGTCGTTGGTGGTGACTGATTCAAGTGGCCACGACACCAAATGCAACCTAACGGACTGCCCCTTCCAGCCTCATTTCTGGAATGCCAGTCGGGCCTGCATCCGAGACCGAAGGCACGCATACTGCATGGCATCTCCTTCCTCGGAGTCGCGAGCCATACACACCCCCCCCCAACCTCCATCGGATCGTTGGGTGTGCAATGACTCTGCAAATGCATGGATCCCTGAAGTTGTACAATGTAAAGAGTAGCTGCAATTGTAGGGGCAAATGTTGTGCATGCGGTGAGCTTGAGGTTGAACCCTTAAATCATGTCAGGTTACCTATTGAGATCCGATCCAATTCTTCCTATTGGGCCTGTCGGTACAGCGCAAGCAACGGTTCTGCAGGATGGCAACCGTCGCTTCCTTTTTGAATTGAATAGCTCGCAGCATCACTACGATCTCCACGGGGTTTAACTCATTCACATGTCAAGAGTACATAGTTGAATGTCAACAATCTATCATCATTGTCAATGCCAAATCTCACCTCGCAGAAGCTAAATCACAGCGGATGGCTTGGGCTGCCAGGGCCTCCCCTCTCAGGTCGACAGAGCCCCGCCCAACTCTCGAGTCTCTGCTGGTACCTACCACCTAACCTACGAAGGTGGGGGAAGGAAACAAAAAGAAAAGAATGTAGACAAAATAGAGCCTATGGATTCCAAACGGGTAGCTTGATGGAAAGAGTTTTCTACAATCAAGGGTTCATTAAGCCGGTACAGAAGCATGAACCCAACTCAGAATGGGTTATGAAAAACAAGTGACCATGAAAGAAAAAGTGATATCTACACTGATTAACGCCTATGTTCCCAACCTGATGATGATGCAGGGACAAGACACTTTTGGGGGGAATCCAACGCATACACATCAACGACCATGACTTGGTAGACAGGCCCGGTGCCATGACCCCGACAAGACCCATGGCATCTTTACTGCCGCGTTGCCTAGTCATCGTGCTTGCGCTTGAATTTCAAGCCCTTGCCACCCTTGGGCTGGCTACCATACGTCCGGCGGCCTTGCTGTTCCTGCTTCTTGTCCCGGCTCAGACTCGCGCCCAGGGAAATGTCAATCCGAGGCGGAGCAGAGAAACCGAAGCCCTTGGCCACCTTGACCAAATCCAACTTGTGTACATCGAACACCGACCGGAGAGAGTGCGAGGCGTAGGCTTGGAGGTAGGATCGGTAGCCTTCCTTGGCCGACTAGATTAAGACAGGTCAGTCAACCGCGCCACCCATGAAAGAGAGAGCTGAAGGTTGGGGATGTGTGCGTACCTTGTTCAGATAGTAATTTTGTCCAATCAGCTTCTCCAGCTGGGACTGAACATTAACAATCTTGGAGTTGGGGAACTCAAACTCCACGACAGGCACACGGGCCTCCTTGAGGTGCTTCAGGAACCCAACCTCTGATGGTTGCAGGAACATCAGACTGCGGCCCTTGCCGTTGGCACCTCGAGCTGTCCGACCCACACGGTGAATGTAGTCGCGCGGGTCATCTGGGGGGTCGAATTGGATAATCCAGTCGACGGCAGGGATCTAAAGGGGAAGAAGCGTTAGGTCAAAGTGATTCCACGGGAGAGAATTCGGAGGAGGAAGCGGGAAACATACATCGAGACCACGCGCAGCAACGTCGGTACAGATCAATGTACCCTGCTTGGCGTTACAGAATTCAAAAAAGGTGTTGGTCCGTTTCTGCTGCTTTTGCTTGCCATGCAGCTCCAAAACGGGGAGATCGATGTAGTTGAGAAGTTCAGCGTGGTACTTGACACAGTTACAGCTGGAGAAGAAGACAATGATCTTCTTCTTAAGGTTGCGCTTCAGGAAGGAAAAGAGAAGCAAGAATCGTTTGTCGGCTTCACACAGCACGTAACCCTGTTCCAGGCCCTCCACGGTCGAGTGCTCCTTGCGGTGATCCACGTTGATGTATAAGGGGCCAGGGCGCAGGGAAATCCGGGCCAAATCCTCGACCTTTGTTGTTTGCGTAGCGGAGAAAAGCATGGTTTGGCGCTCTTCTGTGGGCAAGATCTTGACAATCTGGCGCATCTCATCCTCGAATCCGACTTCCAGGATACGATCGGCCTCATCAATGACCAGAGTCTTCAGGTTCTTGAAGACGAAACCTTGGGTGTTTTGGAGATGGTCGAGCAGACGACCGGGGGTCGCGATCAGCAGGTTGACACCCTTGACCAGCTTCTCGGCCTCAGCGCGGCGGTTTGCGCCACCGATCACGATACCATACGTTTGCGAGTGGTGAGCCATAAGCTCACGAGCAACACCGAAGATCTGGAGAGCCAACTCTCGGGTAGGTGATACCACGAGCACACCGGTACCATTGCGGGGCTTGAAGCGCAGAGCGCTCAGCATCTCCACGGTAGGAATCAGGAAGGACAGAGTCTTTCCGGAACCAGTCTTGGCAGCACCCAGCACATCGCGACCGGCCAAGAGGGGAGGGATAGTCCGCTGCTGAATTTCCGTCATCGTCTCGAAGCCCATATCTTGAATTCCCTTCATGGTCTTCTCGGAAAGGTTCAACTCGGTGAACTTCTTCAGCTCACCCTCGATCTGCGGCAGGCGAACTTGATCCATGCCGGGAAGATCTTCGTCCTTGCCATTGACCTCTTCCACATTGTCCTTGTCGTCATCATTATTCTCCCTCACATCATCAGAGTCCTCGGCCTCTTCAGCAACTTCGACCTCCTCGGCCTCGCTGTCGCTTCCCTCATCCGCACTGGAGGAATGGTCCACTTTGCGCTTCTTGGTAGATTTGTCCGATGCAGGTTTCACAGAGGCGGCTGCCTTCTTCTCTTTCACTGCAGGGCTTGACTGAGCCTTGACTGGCTTGGCCACTTCCTCATCATCTGCTCCGCCGCGAGCGGCGTGCTTTCTCTTGCGCTTCTTCGTAATGGTCTTGGCGGTGTCCACGGGGCCAGGCATCTTGCAGTCGTGGCACAGATGATCTGTGACTATCGAATGGAAGGGTTTAAGCAAGGCCTCTCTAGACGGTCAGTCAATACTGACAGGGATTGCAGGCCGACTTTTGTGTTGATCTCCGGGTGGGCGGTCTTATCAGCACGGAAAATGGGTTTCGTAACTTTTTTTTTTCTGGTCGGTGAGGCCAGGCAAAATCTCCACATCACGTGCTGATAGTGAGTTTTCTCGCAGTGCCCATTCAAAGCACCAAGGCACCAAGGCACTAACAGCCTGCCTGCAATGGGGTGTATGTGGCACATGCTCGTTGCTCTGTCGATTGAACTTCCCATCAGTGCTACCCCTCTTGGAGATTTTTGGCAAATCCTTGCAACTCTTCATCTATAAGATCATTGCGACTATTTGAAAATAAGTCTACCACCAAAGGGAGAAATTGCAATTTCTTGAGAGCAAACCAAAGTCGCATATCTTGATTATGCTCAAATTTAAGGCGTATCTGCATCATTAGTATCGTTTGGTGATATTGCGACTCGACGTGCGTCGTCTGTCGTTCCGTGTCAAGACTTCCATTTCACGCAGCACGTCGTACTCTTACTCTGTCCGCCCCAAGGGAAGCCCCTTCAAAAGGCAGGCCTCCTATTAATTCAGTAGATTCGGCCATCCTCGTACAAAGATCACCTTGGCTTCTTATTGATACCAGCTATCTGGAGAGAGGTCCCAAGCCTGGGCGACAGGCTAATGTGATTCATACGACTTCAGGTCCCCTATCCCATTGGAAAGTGGAGGAAATGACAAGACCTTGCTACCCCAAAATACCAGGCGTAACCTTACTCCTACCTCCACTCTACGGGCACTTGAATATGGTGAATGCGGATAGGTATGCGCTGAGTGTCAGGTTAAGGGCTATGGCGCAGGTCACTCGTGGTGAGTGACGAGCGGACCTTGCGACGATTGAAATTGGCATAACCTACTCATCGAGGCTTCTCAAGTGGGCGTACCGAATCCTGGCCCTTGTTCAATGGAGAAAACAAGCTTCAAATATTATGAGCATAAACTGGAGTTGAAGGACTTGGTCTGGAGCAAGCGAAGCAGGAAGAGGGAATGAAGGCAGAATGGACGTGGTCAGTGCTGTCGCGCAGGAAGTACACCAACTTTCAAACATGAAAACATCACCGACCCATAATACTGCATGTTGGTGGGGTCGAAGTACAGTAGAAACATGATTCTCAACAGATATGTAGGTGAGCAGGTAGCAGGTGACAGCGGCCGGGGAGGGTCGAGGTTACACTGGTTTTTACACAGCCCCATGCTTCTAGCATGACAGTAACAGAAGATTAGATCATTCACTTAAAAAGCTTTAATTTACTTGATATGGAAGGGAAAACAAGAAGTGGAAAGTGGACTGCAGCGATTCTACTAGGAGTCTCTTCCCTCTTCATTCAAGTGGGGAGATATCTATCCATGTATGGGCACTTCATTGCGAGGTACACATGTGTGGATGATGATCAAATAACCTTGAACACGCAATCTCCGGATAAATATCTCCACTCTACATAGTGATGAGCAATCCGCCGATCAAACAGATGATCCATTCGAGTCACTTCAAGAACAATTCATCACCGCATCAGATGAATCTAGTGTGGTCAAATGAATGCTAATCGGAACTCACTGAAGAACGTTGTTGAAGAAATAGACTCGAATGTGCTATGTAGTTGTTGGTCTCAACTCTAGTGTCCCACAAGGGGCTCATATTGAATCCGAGGCATTATCCAGTGTGAACAACCTCTGATGTACACAATATATGCAACGCTGGTCTTATTATGGGATCGGCATGAGTACACGTTGTGGGGATCTTGAGAATGACGAACGGGGCTGTGCTACGCTCAAGCCCCCAAAGGTCTGATTTCGAAGACTGGAGTTTAGTTCGTTTCAGAACCGGTCTGCAGAGTGGCAGGCGATCAGAGGTATATTCAAAGTTTGTGGGCTTATCTGCGAGCTTCTGCTGAGCTTCCAAGGAGCTGTATCCATCAATGCTTCCTGGGTATCCCTGGTGACCCTTCACCTTCTCCTCGTCCTGGAAAATGGGTGACCTCTACTTATCTTTCGGGGAGCATGTACAGAGAGATTACTTGGATCAGATGGCTATCGTCGGTGAGCGTATAGACGAGCAGTCTCGTCCGGTGTAGGGTAGGGTCGGCGTCAGACTCATAGGCAGACAAATATCAGCTCTATACTGTCAACCAATCATCACCCATGCCTGTCAGTCATGTTCAAGGGAAAATTGTGCACCACCACGACTGAAGGCCCGCATCATGGTAGAAAAGATGCTATGAATGTTGTCCGTTTCTGGAATTATGGATCGAGAAACGCGGGTCATCCAACAGAGCAACAGAGACGGTGAATATGCAGTCATGGATTGACCATGTGGCCCAAACTGGGTGGCTTTTCGCCGTGTCGAGAATCAGGCTCCCGTCGTCGGAGCTCTGCCGATCCCGATAAACCAAGCCGAACTTTAGTTATCGTGAGTACTTTGCTCCTTTGATTCCTCTTCAAGTTCCTTCACGGCTGCATGGATCGTCATCATCAAATGGCCACTTGGCTTGACCATCATGTGCTGCTGGGGTTGACCTCCGCAATACGCTGCACGAAACTTCGTACCTGAGCATGGAGCCCCTGCGAACGAAGGCTCGTCGTGCTCCACTGCCAGACGGGTTCCTGTCCACCCAAGTGGTACGGTGGATGAACCCACCGTCTCCAGTTCTCACCCCCTGACCCGCCGCCCGCCACGATCCATCCACCGCGTTCGGAGAGGCCCAGAACCTTTGTTTTTCTCCCTCTCCTCTCACACTTCCACCGAGGACGCGCGTTGAGGGACCGACTCCCGACTCAACGGGTCTATCACTACTCGGCACTTCCCACGGCCTCTCAATTGTCGGATGATCCCCGGACGCTTTATCAAGATAGAAATGTATGTATGCAGGGATGAGGATTCAACGGCAATCTTTGCGGTCAGAGAGTCTGGCACCTGTCAATGTTATGTCAGTTACACAACATACACAGATGTTACATAACATGTTGCGTAATCAATACTCTAGTACAAACTTATACGTTCTGTGCTTCCCAAAACGGTCTGTCCATTCCATCTTGCTACCTTCAGACTTACAGGATACTCCATTACCTACCGGCCACAACCTTAGGCAACAGGATATATACATAGTGCTCGACAAGATCATTGGCATTTTCCTAGCAACCTAAGGTGGCTGTGCCTTGTCTGAACCCTGCCAGACCTGCCAGTGCCGGAAGTGAGAGGCCATCTGGTGGTGCCAAGTCAGGTATACGCACTTCCGCAGCCTCTCTTGTAAGCCATGTCGAAGCCATCTTTTCCTCAAAAAGAATAAGGTTTGGTTTCGTAGGAGTACCCAAGCGTCTAGTCAGTAACCTTAGACTGTATCAGTGCCTTATTGAAATGTGCTCATGTACAATACAGATGATCATACAAAATTAGACATAGGGATGTATCATGGAGACATGATGTCAAATATACTCTAAATTAAACGACAATGTATGGATCGATCGTGCTTTACTAAAGCCTTGACGTCAAAGATGAAGCTTCTGAGAATGCAGGAACACGACAGGTGCTGTGTGATATTGACACTGTATTTGACGATTCGCGATTCAGCGAGGGTGACATCTGGGTTTCAGGCTGATTGGCCTTCTATGGCCGCCTAGGTATGCCAAGGCTCTGCGGCAGAGCGCAGCTGAGCAACTTTATGAATCTGACTTGGAAGATGCTGTATCAGTGTACTGATTACACTGTAATGATGTTACTGTACAGCTGTATGTATACCCGTCCAACATCCTATCTACGTAGTCGAGACGATACCTAGTAATTTACAGTATTAGAAATACGTTACAGCTCCACCTCACGGACCGTTCCAACTTTCAGCATCCTCAAAATATGGTAGCCTATGAGATCCATGTACCTGGCAGTTCCCAACCATGGGCCGAGTGTGGCAGATGATCATTGCAGTTGGCTCGGTTCTGCACCTGGCAGGCAGTCCTGACTTTGCCAAAAGTTGATTGAATAATGACCACTATACTCAATACTGTAGGACCACTGTAGTCTGTACTCGGGCACTACTAAGAGTAAGTACCTCCACGGCAGTACATGCGACTTGTGGCCCTCTGTCTTGACCCCGAACCAAATTTTCGAGTGTTGCCAAAAATACCGTACCACATTCCCCTTCCTGACCCGCCTGGTCCCTGAGACATGCTCGGCGTGCTTACCACGCAGTACACCCACCACAGTGATTCTGTACGTGTGACTGGACCAGCGGCTTAGGCCCATAGCCCGGTGGCCACTCGAGGACGATGCCTGATTACCTGAGTCTTGTGGTATTGTTTTTGTTATTCTTCAAATCATTCAATGGGTATGATTAAACCATCATTAAATCTGACTGGTACTTCAACAGAGTGGAAAGACAGGCAAAATCGTTAGTGCCCTACTCTAACGCCCGCCCCCCTTCTCCAGGTACCACTCGTCTTTCACATCTTATCCTCTCCTCCCTTCCAGGTCACTAATCCCAATCCCTTTCTTCAGGGTATTCACCTGTCGGTCCAATATCCTCTCTCCCCCCCCTTCTCGGCCATACTGTGTGTCGCCAGTCCACTCGCTCGATCCACCACTCACACCCTTGAAAGATTCGACTCGCCCACGTCCAACCCGTGACGTGCCGCCTCTCCGTTTAACCATCCGCCCGTCTCGCTTTCACTCTTGAGCAGCCCTCCCTTCACGGACTCTGGCAGCCATTTCAGGGCTTCCTTCATCGCTCGACCATCCTTCTTTTTACTTGCTTCGTCCACCGACCGTCATTCATTCCCTCCCACCACCAACTTGCCAAGGATCCATCGTCGCACTGGTTCCCGTCATTTCCACGATTCGCGCCCCTGGTCTTTTGAACTTCAGGATCCGCTTTCCGCCCAACCCTTCTGAGCAACTTCAATGACGCTGCAGTGACCAGCCTCTCTTCTCGATCCGTTTCACTCACTTGCACCGGTCGACCATCGTTGATCTCTCGCAGCACCCGGGGTCGCTTGGAATATACCACCGGTTCCACTATTCTCACCCGTCCGCTCACTACATACACACCATTTCCGCATCCGGCGGCTGGCAACGTGGTACCTGGGGAGTAACGCTCTAATCTACGTCGTCATACTCTGTCCCTGCTCCGACCGCTCGACCTGTCTCTCCTCCCTCAGGCTGTGCAGCCGACCTGTCCCGTTCACATCATTCTCTGGGCAACAGAACCTCACCCTCCAGCATGAGGTCGTTAGCGCTACTCACATTCTTCGTCGCCTTCCTGGCGCCGTTGGCCGCCGCGGTCAAGCTACTCGAGTCCAATGCATTGAACGTGTGCATGGAAAGTAGTAACTTCACCGCAACATATTTCAATGTCATCTTCTACCCTGGAAACAACTCGCTCACGATCGGCTTCGATGGCGTGTCCTACATTTCGGGCAAGGTCGAGGCGGAGATGACCCTCACAGCGTACGGATATAAAGCCTACTCGGCCACACTGGATCCATGCAAGATCGAGGGCATGGGCATGTGCCCCATGGCCCCGGGTCCCATTGACCTGGGACCCGTCACCATCGACCTGCCCGAGGGGACCGCTGAAAAAGTTCCCGGTAAGTCGTTCCACTGCCAAGGAGGTTGGGGGAGGTAAACGCGCTGCAGGCTGACTGGTGACAACTATATAGGCATCGCTTACACTGTCCCCGACTTGGATGCAAACGTGCAAATTGTCATCAAAAAGCAGGACACCGGTGAAAAGATTGCTTGCGTGGCAGCCTCGCTTTCAAATAATAAAAGTGTCTACCAGATTGGCGTCGCGTGGGCCACGGCAATCATCTCTGGCTTGGGTCTCGCGGCGTCGGCAATCACCTCGGGTCTCGGTCACTCCAATACCGCCGCACACGTCGCGGCAAATGCGCTCTCGCTCTTCGGGTTCATGCAGGGACAAGCAATGATCGGCATGATCTCCGTTCACATGCCTCCCATTGTGGAATCATGGACCCAAAATTTCCAGTGGAGCATGGGCATTATCCACGTCCAATTCTTGCAACGTATCTGCACCTGGTACCAGCGCGCCACTGGCGGCACCCCGTCGACGCTCTTGTCGAAGCTGAGAACTACATCTGTGGAGGTTCTCAAGCGCCGCAAGCGTGACCTGATCGACCCTGCGGTTAATTTGGTGAAGCGAGCAACTGGTCTTCTCACCAAGCGAGGCAGCTCTGATCAGCAGCTCGTGGTCGTGCGGGGCATCGAGCGAGTCGGGTTCCGTGCGAACATCGAGGAGACAAACATCTTCATGACGGGGCTGATCTTCTTCGTTGTCTTTGTCGTCATCGTTGTTCTCGTTGTCACGGCGTTCAAGGGAGCCTGCGAGCTGCTCGCCAAGCAAGGCAAAATGAAGACCGAAAAGTTTCAGGATTTTCGAAATGGGTGGAAGACCGTCCTTCGCGGTATCCTCTTCCGGTTGACCTTGATTGGATTTCCGCAAATGACTGTTCTCTGCCTGTGGGAATTCACAAGGCGCGATTCGGCGGCCGAGGTTGTCTTGGCTGCTGTCATGATCGTTTCCCTGCTTCTTGCCCTCGGATGGGCCGGCCAGAAAGTCATCCGCCTCGCCAAACGCTCCGTGACCATGCACAAGAACCCAGCTTACATTCTCTACTCCGACCCGGCGGCTCTGAACAAATGGGGGTTCTTGTACGTACAGTACCGCGCAACGGCATACTATTTCGTCGTCCCATACCTGGCCTACATCATGGTCAAGGGCATGTTCATCGGTCTCAGCCAGCCTGCTCCGGTCGTGCAGACTGTTGCTTTGTTGATCCTTGAGACCGCCATGCTGATTGCTGTCTGTGTGATGCGCCCGTGGATGGACAAGAAGACCAACATTTTCAACATCTCTATTGCCAGCGTCAACTTCCTCAACGCCATCTTCCTACTGGTCTTCTCGGATGTGTTCAACCCCCCGGGTATGATGATCGGTGTCATGGGAGTCGTGTTTTTCGTCTACAACGCCGTCTTTGCCTTGGTCCTGCTCGTCCTGGTTCTCATCGCCTCTGTCTACGCGGTCGTATCAAAAAATCCCGACACTCGTTACCAGCCCATGCGCGATGACCGTGGGTCGTTCATCAAGTCCCAGACACAGTTGACCACGGAGCTAGACGCTCTCGGTGCGACTGCGCGTGGCGACATGAAGAACGGAAACGCCTATCAACAAAGCCCATTCGATGATGAGACCGCGTCCATCTCTAGCGGGACTGGAGTGACTGGTCATCATCAGAACCACCTGGATGCCGCCAACAGTGCTCAAAATCTGAACCGCCACCAGCCTCCACACTCTCCCGTGGATCCATCCGTACCTCTCTTCCCCAGTAACAACAACGTCTCGAATCACTCGGGCAGTCGTGGGTCACCTCCAGGCTACGATCAATTTGGCCGATCTGCCTCTCCTGCGCCGTCACGCAACTACGAGAACGCTCCCATCGGTGCATCCGCGCTCGCAACTAATTACCGAGCGCAGAATAACGCCAGCCCATGGCAAAGAGGTGCCGGCTACGATCATTAGAGTGGACTCGTTTGCCATTTTACACTGGTCTTCTGACCTTTCTTGTTATCCATTTGACATGAAGACATGTGCCTTTCGATTCGTTTGTCTCCTTTTGCTTTTTTTTTTTTTTCCTCTCTCTTCACTTTGACTCTTCCTCTTTTCTAAGCGTGGGCTAGCACGATGGTCCAATCATTCTCTCTCCATGCGCAATCCCTTCGGGTCCGGTATCTGCTTGGTTTCTAGTCTTTTTTTTTTCTTTTTTTTTTTTTTTGGAATATCCCGCCTTGGAAAAGGGTTCACTTGGTCTGTCATTCTCCTTGGGTCGGCAATCTCTGCTCCCACCAGAATCCTTTGTGCTCCTTTACCCCCTTCTCCTCTCTTTTGCCTTCGTCGCCACAACGGAGTTAGCAAAGTGGACCTGAATTTTGCCATGGTTCTTTCTCCCTCCCTGCCTGCTGCGCGTCATCCCTCACAGGTCTCAAAACTTCGTATATCGCTGTCTTCCGCTCTAGATGCTGCGTGACAGTTCTGTTGATTTGTACCATCGTCTCCTATTTTCTTTTCTCCCCCGTTTTTTTTTTTTTTTTTGAGTCCCCTCATTCAGTTCTGGTCTTGCCCTGACTGAACCTGGCGTTTTGATGCATCCTGGTTACATGAGATTTAGCCCCGGGGTTGGGTTAACTGTGGGCTTTGGAATACACTGCTTCTTTTTGTCTCCGATTGTAAAATCTCTACCACTCAGCACGCTCGTTGTCGCTGTAAGGCATGCCTACACCCGTCAGTGCTGGTCTCCAGGCTGGAATCCGGCGAGTATTTCTATCTGATTGCGAGCAAACTACGTAGGTCATGTAGGCAACGGCTGGACCCGTTCAACCCACTTTCCTCGTCATGCCCATCCAACGTAAGGACTCGAGAATGGCTGAAAGTGCGGTATACGTTCAATCGAGCTGAGACCAACCCACACACTGCATCAGTGCACAGCGCACAATGTACAGAGTCCCTCGCTCTCCAACAAGCTTGTCCGAGCTGAATTTGTACGGAAATCATGGCTTGCAATTGAAATAAGGATATCTTCCATTGACAGTGGGCAGAATAGAAGACCTTTTCCCCGACTTTGCATCGGCTCAAATGAAAAAACAAGGAAAAAAAGGTAATATAACTTTAGTGGAAAAAAAAAGTAAAACACAAACCAAACCAAGACCGCAGAGAACGTTCCGAACATAGTTTTCTCTTTCAATCTCCCTTCCTCCTTTCTTACCACCAATCACCACCGATCTCCTCGACCAGGAGGAGGTCCACCCCCACCAGGTGGAGGGGGGTAACCTTCCGAGCCTCGCGGGCCTCGAGGTGTAGGTGAATCCGAGGCGCCGTGGCCATGGTGCTGTGAATGCATGGGGGGAGGGAATGCACCGGGGGCGCCGGGCGGAGGGATAGGGAAATTGGGGAATCCGCCGGGAGGGGGGGGAGGCAGATTGCCTGCTCCTCCGGGGGGCATGTTAGGCATATTTGGCATGGGTGGTGGGAAGCCTCCCTGGGGAGGTGTACCGGAGGCATTGGGTGGGAAGGGTGGTGGGAAAGGCATGCCGCGACCACCTGGGGGGACTGTTGGATTGATGAGGTTAGTGAGAGATATTCCAAACTCGGACGCATTTGGTGATTGTCAAGAAGCAATTAAAAGGGAGAGAGAAGGAAAGAAGGAATAAACGCGATTGCAAAGTGTATGAGATCGCAAGGTTGCCAGTGGAGGATCATGAGATGATACGTACAAGGCGGCATTCCTGGAGCACCTGGAGCACCCGGCGGTGGGATACCGAATGGAGGGGGCATTTGGCCGGGATGTCCTGTAGCGATGATATACCGGGTTAGCACTGCAAATTTTGGTTTTCCATATCTTTCTTTTGCCCTCCAGTTTTATAGAGCAGAGAGTGCGACAAACCTGGGAAGCCAAATGGAGGTGGTGGAAGTGCGCCAGGAGGAACCATGGCGGGATTAGGCACGGCTTTGCCTTCTGCGGCGTAAGAAGAAGTAATAGAGTCGATAACTGATTGCGCTTTCTCTTGTCCAATTTCTGAGCCCAAATAGTCAGTATATGCGGGCATCTCTCTTTTCATGGGAACTTGAAGCCGGTGCCACATACGTTGGTAGTAGTCTACTACATTGCGGAGATGGTTGCGGCCAGAGTTGTGCGCTTTGCGCACACTCATCGAGTCGTGCGTGAGGTATACATCGCAATAGTCACCTATGATAGAGCTCAAGTGTCAGTCCACTGATCCAGAACTGATGAGATTGGTGTCGGTCGTCTCGATATCAGGAGTGCCTTGGCGCATTGCGGCCATCGTATTCGCGTCGCGAGTCGAGAAGATCAAGAGATCTTTCAAAGCATCACGGAGGGGGGTTCGAAGGGATAAAAAAAAAACCTACAGAAGAGTTCATAGGATGTCAGTTGTGCGTAATAAACCAACCACAAGAGGGGAAGACTTATATTTCGGCATCTTGCCAGCTTCTGCCGCCGCTCAGAGGCAGTGGATTGAACTTTCGAAAATTCCCTTTCGAGACGCTGACAGCCCAGGGCAAGCTGTTTATGGGATACCCGGAAGTGCAGGAAGCTTTTCCGGTATCTGAAGACCCCTTCAATGTATGCTCGAGAGTCTGTCGAGCCGTTTTTCCAGTGATTGAGTGAGATTATCGCAACTGACGGTGGTCTTCGGTCCCCGATGGCAAGGGACGTTGAGGCGGTATGGAGTGGCAGAATGAAGCTTATCGCGTCGCCTGGTTGGTATCTCGCTTTGGCCGAGAGATTCGATTATGCGGATGATGTTGCTTGCAATGTCCACATTGTACTGCTGGTGAGCTATGTGATCATGATCCATCCTCGACACTCTATCTGAGAGTTGTACGCATCCCCATAGGTAAAACACATCAAGACCATATCTCATACATTGAGTATCGAAAGATGACTTGGAAGAGTACAAATATCCGCCTCGTAGACCCAAGCGATGAACTATACTAAGCGTATCGACTCTCCATGCTAGCAAAAGAGGCCATATATGGCGACCCGATGGTTGTCCTACCTAAGACCTTTTTTTTTCACTTGAACTCAACTGGAATATTACTCTCAGAAAGCGTAGATGTTGAGCTTCCAACTGTTGGGAGTCGCAAAACCACCTACACTTGCCTATCCACGTTCATTACCAAACTGACCCATCCTGTCTAAATCCCCTGGACTTTCTTCAAGCAGCTCCCGTCCTGATAGAATTTCTTATCGCCCAGCTTCACATAAGCAAAGCTTCCGACGGCAACCTTAAGTTCACGAAAAAATGTAAAGCCGATCAACACAAGTCGTGTGCACTAGGTCCTCTTAACTTCCTTCTTCCATTTCTTTCCTCCCTGCATTCCCATCTCGATAGCCAGTAATTGTGTCTACGTGCCAAGTACTAGGGAGTGAATCCCTTTGTTGTATCTAAGTATACCTACCCGTGAATAATGTGTAACCATTCAAATCAATATGTGTACTTGCCGCGTCAAGTACCTAGGTAAGCTGAGAAAAAAAGAAATTGTGCAACAGTTTGCTTCGACATGAATGAGGATATTCTATTTCTGACTTGTAATGACTTCGGTACCAGAAACGCGGGAGTTACACTCTTGAAATTACTGCTTGGGAATACTCTCTATGATTGCCTCGTCATTGAATTGCCATTTCGAGGATCCCCAGCCAGGCGAGGAACACGCAGATGCATGTGTGAATGAGCATCGTAACAGGTACCGTCTCACGACTAATTCTTACTCGAGGTGATCAGAATTAAAGAAACAATCAGTTCCCAGGGTGGGCGAATATGATGAAAGAATTGTGTGCATAAGGTTGTCGGTTACCCCATCTCCAGGAAGATGGGTTGGGCGAAGCACAGAATACTGCGGCCATCGGTTGTAGATATACGATATTTGCTTCTCTTCGAATCAAAAAGATCACGGGAGTCTTTTACACTAGGAGGTGGTCATGAGACTTTTTCGTCGTCAGAACTTGATACTGCCAAGGTGGATGGTATTGACCTGGAGAATATTCCTAGGGGACTCCAGTTTTGAGAGCATGGCCATCCGCACGGTCTCAGTTCGATAAGATGGCATCTCAATTGAGTATCAGATGGTAGATTCTAAGCCTTGAACTCGAATAAATGTGAGAGTGTAATGCTAAATCGAGCTTTCATGGTATAGGCCTCATTCGTTTTACCAATGACACGCTGCTTTCATCTATAGGGTGCGTTTTGCAGGCTGTTCAGGGGCGAGTATGCCATTAATGACTCTGTAGAGCGCATGGAATGCACCGAGCTGATGAATCTCGTCAATGGAAAGGACTGGAATCAATCGCATAATGAGCAGGAGAACTCAGGGGGGACTTGCACCCATCCTGTCATTCGCGAAATCGTCCATCACTCAAGCACAACCTCATCCACGGTGCCTGGCTGTAGAGGCAAGAACATCAGCCTTGAGCTTGAACCACCCTTCATTGCAGAGTACAGTACTCGTACTTGTGTCGGGGAAATGGAAGTAAAATCGATGTCTTCCGATTCAATTAAATGTAAGAATGGATTGTTCTTAAGCCAATTTTACAGACTACAAGCTACCAGCACTGCCTAACTCATACCTACAAATTCCCTAGAATGTACCAAATATTTCGCGGGCGTCCGAAAACGTTCCAAGTTTCCATGCATGCGAGGCCAATGCCGTGATATCGAAACTCCTCCTCCCCGTAACGATCTCCCGTCCAATCTCACTTACATACGGACGACTCCCGTCGTGGGTCAACTGAGTCCCGGAAGGATTGGAATAATCCTCCTGACGCAAGCATGCAGGGGTTTACTTCCTTTGTTGACCGTGTGTAGTCATCCTTTTCCCATTTTTCAAGTTTGCTGGGAGGAGGAGAATATTCTTCTTAGTAACAAAAACTACCGAACTGCAGTAGTACTATCCACCTACAGGCAAGAATACCCAGTGGTGTCTACTGTACTAGATGGAAGGAGGGGGCAAGTATAGTGTATCTCCACAAGTCCTTCTCGACATCTTACGTCACCCGAGTTTGGAATCCAACGGATTCACAACTACACGCGCACATCCGCTCTTGATTCACATTTCCGACCCGCAGCCGGTCAACTAGCCGGTTGAAGGTTATTGGGTCACGATCAGGACCGCGGGGGGGGGAGTGTGGGCGTGGACGTGGGCAGAGCTCCAGTTGTCCGGGTCCATTTGGTCTCGACCCGTTGGTGGTGAGCTGCGTTGGGGGGATGTGCAGTTGAGTTTGACAATGGGACCTTCCTAATGCTTTGGCTGTTAGGTAATTCAGAGGCGAAAAGCGGGGGGGGGGGGGGTGTTTGGATGAAAGGAGAGCATGGTGGAAGCCTGAGTTGCGTTGAGCAACTTTCATCACTGTGAATCAAAGTGGGTTCGTCAATTTGCGGTTGCAGGTACGATGCAGATTTTCGATTTGAGTGGGAAAGCGGGGGAGAAAGTTACAAAGCACAGGGTGGGGTACAATCCGAGTAGGCAAGTACAGTATGAGTTGGTGCACGGTTTCGGAAAGAGAGAAAGAGTTGGTTGTGTTGGAAGTCATTACTATTGAGGTGGAGATGACGCTTGTTGAGAGATCTGGAAATGGAAGAAGGTCTGAAGCAGAAGCAGACCTTTGACTTTGGGGAAGATCGCGCATTGATGTCCCTTGTACCGATTGGCTGAGCAATTGTATGCCGGAGAAGAGGCTGGAGAAGAGGCTGGTCGTTGCTCCCCTGGCAGGTTGTAGTACATGGATCGTCCATGATAATTTATTGACTTGCTAGGTACCCCGCAAATGGTCGTTACTTGACGAGAATCAAGGTATCTGCCATGTCTCTTTCTGATCACCCTTGAAACGACAAATCTCAAGTCTCCCTCGAACATGTCGCATTGCTTTCATGTCACACTCACAATGGTGATGCACCTCTAGGTACAGACAGGTAGAGACTACACAGGTACGAGGCAGCCTTCGAGGCCATTCTCTCATTCCTGATGACCAACTTGTTCCAAGAAGGCTGGTCTGACTGGGTACTCATGACTTTGCCTCCGTGCGTGACCTGACCTCGTACTGGTAGTATGACGAAGCCTGGTGATGAGTCAACGAAGAACTCGAACCAGACATTAGTATGATTAACAGTACATTCCTTCTCTCTCAGGTGGGTAGACCATAACTGGCCACCAGTATCACTCCCATCAAAGATTCCATGATCCCCGTCCACAATCATGCCAGGTATGCGTCAGTGGACATCAAGAAACCCCGGGTCACGCATCTCACCTCCGCCAAGGGGAAGCAACTACCGGGGTACCCCATCGCCCTCAGTCCCGGATCAGATCTGAGATCTGAACGCATAATCGGGGAGGAACCTGCTCTGGTCTACTAGTCTACCCTGCGTGGTCGATGAGATTTGTTGGGAGAAACCCTCAATCCGAATCCGGCGGGGGAGGGCTTCAGTGTGCTTTGGTTGCGATTACGAAGAAAACCAACTTTTCTTTTTTTTTCCCCTTCCCCTCTCTCTTTTCCACCCGTTGTTCTAGAAAACAGAGTGGCCACATGACCTGGCAGAATGGCACTCTGGGGGCGGTGCGAGTCTGGGGAATGAAGAAACCTTCAGGTGGGCTGATCTGACCCAGCCCGTCATGATTTTCTATGGTCTGAATCTGGGGGCGACTGGTCATTGGAACCAGCGTTTAACGGAGTATCCTTATTCCTCGGCTGAGAGTGCCGAGCATCCAGAAAGATGACAGACCCAACTGGGGCCGTTAAGGGGTGGCTCGTCGCTCTCTCTCTCTCTTGTCCCAAGAGTTCATTCAAGCACCGTGACCTGGACCACGTAGAACGATGATGCTGACGATCATGAGGTTGATGGTGATGTTATTATTCTAGGCGGTCGGGCCCGTAGGACAAGCCAGGTCACGGGCCATTCCCCCTTCCCTACCATATACAACAGTGCAGAGCTCACTCAGTGTAAGTTCAAAGTAGTGACCAAGTCCGACGGGCTGGAAAGTTTCCCACCTAGTCCAGAATGGGAGTGACTCTCAATGGACACACCCAGGTGAGGGTTGAAGATCTACCTGTCACAACGTGTTCATGCGTAATATGCCGCCTCCTTTTTTTTTGTGTGTGTCGGACCGACGTTTGGGCTGAAGACGACATCACGAGGTCTAGTGGTCTCAGAGCACATTCACCATTCACACCGATGCTCAGGGTGACGACGAGTGGTGGATTGGAACCGGTTCTCTCGACGGAAAAGGGAGGCGAGAAGCGTGACCTGATCCGAACGTGACGACCGCCTAGTCGGACGGGCTGCCGGGTCATGCAGAACACGTAGATTGGGAATATTTGTGCCTTGTATTTCCAGATCCTGGGTAGGATGAGCGAGTGATAGCTGGAGTTTGCCTATTTGCAGAGGAAGACGGTGTGCAGATTTACAGATTGAGAATCAGATTTAAGCATAATTTTCTTTTTTTGCTCAAGGTGAAGAAGAAAGACTGGAAATAGGAAAAGTCTCGGATGATTATTATGGTCTGCTGCAAGCGCACCTGGTCAAGTCTTGTATGGGAACCAGCGTCAAAGTCTGGGGAAGCTGGACGACCAGGAAAATCCGGGGAACTGGCCATCACGCACTCATCTCGCAGGCCGAGGGAAACCTTTTTTTTTTTCTTTCTTCTTCTTTCTTGCCGAGGGATTTCAACCAAAATCATCAGGGGCTTCAGGAAGGGAGGGAAGCTA
The DNA here is from genome assembly GCA_023626555.1 of Penicillium sp. PF2412A. NCBI lineage: Eukaryota > Fungi > Ascomycota > Eurotiomycetes > Eurotiales > Aspergillaceae > Penicillium > Penicillium sp. PF2412A. The sequence goes on from JAMAHA010000001.1 coordinate 18,814, forward strand.
AAAAAAAAAAAAAAGAAAATAGGAAAAGGAAAAAAAAAAGTAGAGTGGGACCTGAATGACCAATCACGGCGTAAGATTCTTGCACGATGATTGGAGACTGGTGCCGCACTCGGATCGATCGGCCATTGAACAGCCAAGTCTCATGAGCGTGCAGAGTTTTCCTTTCGACTCTCATGCGGCCCCCAGTTGGATTTTGAGTTTTTTTTTCCCCCCCTCTTCCTCTTTTCCCCATGATGTGATTATGTGATTCCCGCTCTGGCCATCTTGGTCTTTTTATTCCTTTTTTTTTTTTTTTTTTTTCCCTGTCCTTCCCTGGCCGCATGTCGTCATATCGAGGCCCCATCATGTAAGAGCGGTCTTGATCCGGGGTACACTAATCCCGTTAAGGCTACACCTCGAATGAAAATTTTCGCGTTCGCTCTCGGCATGGGTTGGGCGCAATAGTTCAGCACGCTATTCTGGGCCAAGTGGACATGACTCCTCCCCCTCGCACAGGGTACAACAATAGTAACACGACGAATTTGGGGGAGAAAAGCCAACGCTCAACATCGAGCAATTTGGGCCAATTGAGCCAGAATGTGCCCAATGGATACCAATTGACCGCATTGTCATGAACCGGGCAGTGGCGATGATCTGATCCGAGTTACTTCTGAAAGGTTGAGGAGCAGAGCAGGCTGGTTTCCAGGATGCGATTCTTCTTCATCGTGCATGGTGCAATTCGCAGGGCGGACACTCATAAGTTGCCAGGGGCAAAAGAGAAAGGAAGCCGAGAGTGCGTGACTCCTCGTCTGTGATGCCGGCGGATGATCTCCTGGGCTCAGGTACCGCCGCCTGCACTAGTTTGCGCTCCTACCCTCACTCACTCACGTAACCCCCCCGTCGTATCCAGTCAGTCTGTGGACGCTCTTCCCTTGCAGGGCCTCTCAAACATGGGCTCCGCTCGACCCACCGAGAAAAATGTTCCTGTGCGGCCCAGGAGGACACAAAATTCCCGCACCTGCGCACATGAAGCATGGTCTGTAGCCTGTACAATAAATCTATGCAGCATTGCATACGCTGCACTGCAGTGTATATGCTTTCACTACTCAAATTGGGACTATGGCCAGTTTTCACTGGTGGTATGGAGAATCTTCTCCAATGCCATCGAGGACCACGGCCATGCGTTCGATGCTGTGTCGTGGCCATCGAGGTCCCCCATCCCAGATTTTTTTTTTTCACCATGGCGACAGCTCTACGATGGAGTCATTGTCGACGACAAGATCAAATTGCCCCCTTTCAGATCAGCCGATCCACAAGGCATGGATCTGGCATTCAGACTAGTACCGTACCTTCCATCGACCCGTGAACAGTAAGCGAGCCTACAGTAGAGACACACGCGCCTAAACAGTGGGGACCAGTGGACAGGAACTATGCCATCATCAAGGATTCGGATACGCTACGGTCACACTGTTTGATGTCGATCAGCAGCGGTCGAGATCGCAACAAATGCCTCGAAGACAATAGAGAGAAGGTCTGACGGGATGAGGAGGGTTTCACTTGATCGTGTCCACCAACCATGCGGCCGAGATGGGAAAAATGCCTCATTGCTTGTATGGTAGCACGACAGATCAGACCAGTATGCCATGATGGCCGCCAGAGCTTCAAGTGATGGCCTCCGACGATGTCGCAACGTGCTCGCGTCACGACCGGGCGGTTGAGCGCATCATGGCCACCCTCCTGTCCAGTGTATACATACTCTCCGCGCGTCCGCCGTGCCCAGACGGTCTCCGTTGACGGCCGGCCCGGGATGATGCAATACGACCGGTGTCATGCTCATTTTGGGTTGCGAGCGCTTCAACCAGTCATCCTCAGGTCACACGGGCGTATTCCTCAGTGCGGCTGGTGATGGCGACGGATGGCGACCTGGCGGGGAATCCATGAACCATCCTACCCACTGGCGCCGGGCACGTCTACTTTCAGGGCCATGGGGCCTCACGATCATCCCGAATAGGCAATTCACTTCATCCTTCTGGAGGGGAGCTGGGACGGGGGAGACGCGGCAGACCTGGGCGATCTGGAAATCGGGAAACTCGATGGACCAGACCTGACATTTGGATCAACCAGGAGGGGGCCACTGGCTCGCCCAGCCACGAGGGCGCCAGGAAGACGGTGAACGGCCTCTGAGCCGACAGCAACAGATGTCCAGTGGTCTCTTGTACAGTATTCGTGTATAACGATATACTTTATTACATCGAGTCAAATGTATACACAGTTCCAATGTTCCACGATGATCGACAGTGATCGGATTGTGGTGTAGATCCTCAGTAGAAAGGGCAAAAAAAAGAACCCCCCACTGCCCAGTCGACTAAATCAACGAGACAGGAGCACTGCGAGTGACCCCAAACGGTCCTGGACAGTTGCATTCTTCCACACGTCGCAGGCCCAGCTCCAGCTTGAACGTTGGTTCATCCAGCTGGAACATGGTGACGGTGAGGGTGCCCACGGTGAGGTGTTTTTGGGGAGTTCGTGGGTTTCCTGGGGGTAATGAAAACCTCGTTGCGGTGCCTCGACCCGCTTGGCATCCCTGTTTCCAGCCGCCAAGAACGATGATTGGTGGGCCAGGCAATTTCTCTTACGTGCAAAATGGAGCCGGGCTTGTGGAGATCAGATGACCACTCTGGCCATGACGGTTCGCGCAGGAGTCACGACTTCAACCCTTTGCTGTCGAGGACTGAGCTATGGAGCTTAACGCAGCGGGGGATACTAGGCCAACCAAGGCGCCTCGTGGTCTCCAAGGTAAAGCGAGAAAAGAAGGCGCGGGCGGCTTCAGAGGGCGCCAGTCCAAGGCTCAAACATCATGCGCAGACGAGGATCTCTCAGATGCGTCAAAAATCCAAAGGATCATACCTGGAGAGAGAAAAAAAAAAGAGTCGTCACCAGATTTTCCAGGCATCCATTCTCATGACTCCTGTGGCTCGCGGCACTCAGACTGGCCATTCTGGTCTTGCCGGTTGAACCACATGACATGATGACAGCAGGTGAAAGAATACTGGAAAAGGGGGAAGGCCTAGGCGAGTTCTGAGTAATGGTGGTGAGAACATGCGAGAATTGATGAAAAAAAAAAAAGAAAAAGAAAAAGAAAATTCAATAAAAATCATAAAATCACAAAATCACAATGATCATAATTAATCCACCGAGAAAAAAAAAATCGAAGAAAAATTCCCCACAGGGCCGAAAAAAGCCCCACCCGCAAACAGCGTGTGACCCGTGGATGTTGTGCCTGGCCACTTTGTCACTCGCAAGGACCTGACCGTGTCGATGGGCGGCTCGCCATCTATAAAACTTGTTCGTTCCCCGCCATGGTTCACGATAGTCTCCATACTTGAATACCACAAGATCCTCGCTTTCTACCCAGATCACCAAACGTTACTTTTGACAGCTTCAACCAGAAGGTTGTGCAATCATCCTCCTCACACTGAGAACTTCTTCCAGAGTTGCTTTGCAGCTTCGATTCCTCGTACTTCGCCTGCTCTCCAAATCACACATCAACACATACATTCACCATGCCTTCCGCAAGAACCGCTAGCTACCGGGTGATCGAACCACACCCGTCTGTGCCGTCTTCCAATCGTCCGGCTCTGTACACTGGCCGGGGTGGCAGTGGCAATGTCATCAGCTTGAAGAATACCAAGACCACCGACTCTCGAACGGCCACTGGTCCTGCCTCCTTGACTCGCCTCGACTCTCGTGGTCCCTCCACCTACACTACCGGCCGCGGTGGTGCCGGGAACGTCCACAGCAGCAGCGAACGCGCCATCTTCAGCTTCGACGAAGAACTTGAGCGGGACTTGCGCCGCGCTGCCCCCGTCTATCACGTCGGCCGTGGAGGCGCTGGCAACATGATCTACAGCGACGACGCTTCCAACTGCAGTCTGACCCGCAAGTACTCGTCGACAAGCACCAACACCACCACCAGCACTGGTTCCGTGGCCGATCGCGCTCGCGACATGGCTCGCCGTGGCCTCGAAAAGGGCTGGGGCAAGCTCAAGGGTAGCTCCTAACCGGGGCTCGCCCTCTTTGCATCGCCCTTTTCTTTTTCGTTTAATGACCATCACGACATTCATGACCACCAAACCAAAAAAAGTTCTGCTGTCCTTCCTCCGTTGCCTTAGTGGCCGTGTTTTCATTTTCAAACTTCACTCCTGTTCCCCCGTCACTTGACATTAATGATGCGTGAACCGGGCAATCGTCTCCCGAACCCTTTTCCCACGAGCGAGAGGAAAGAGGGATCTTGTCCATTTGACAACCATTTGGGCGCCTTCAACAATTCGCACCTTTTTTAATCCTCAACGTTTCTATTATTACCTCGCGACGCTCGATACCCTATTTCTCGCGACGCTCCTGTCATCTCTGACCTCCTTGACTACCGCGCCCACCTCTCCGCGGGAGGGTTCTTTTTGTCCTGGCCTACCTATTGGACTCGCTCCATGTTCACCAGGACCTCGACAGAGTCAATGTCCGACGCGCACACTGTTCTGATCATCTGGGCTTGCCCCGTGTGCATTTTCTGCATGACGAAAGACTTTGGTACTTCTGTCCTGGGTTCTTCCTGAATCTGCATCAGAAGACGCTCATTGAGGCATTCTCATCTTTTTTTCTCCTCCCCCGCGATAGACCCTCGAAGCCGCATATTGCATTGGTCCATTCGGAGTTGAGACACTTTTTGATTGTTCTTGCAGCGTCTGCATCCCTGTTGTTCTCCCCTTTCCTGTCAAGTTTGATTCCTACGGAATCTACACTACACTTTCCTCTCTTCAGACCACAGTGCCCACAAGAGCACACTACATAGGCAGGAACCCCCTTCAGCTACTACTTTCTAGCTTTGGGTCCGCGCCTCCCTTGACAATGCAATTTTAGAGTCGATCTAGACTCGTTTGTTTTTTCCCTTTTGGAATCACCTCTCAATCCTGAAGTAATTGCTCATCTTTCACTCTCGTAAATTTCGTAGTAAATTCCTACCCCTCGTGGTCCGATGATCCTCCAGTGCTGCCGCCCCAAGATCAAAATTTTCGCGGTGGGTCTGCGCCTCCATGGCGACACCTTTGCGCTCGGCCCAGCTTTGGGCGGTTGCGGTGGCCACGCCGCTTCACTGCTTTAACTGCTTGGGGCTCGGCCGCACCGTCATCGAACCGCCAATATGCGAGACCAGCCGGCGGACTTGTCCATTTTTCCATGTTTTTTTTATTCTTTTTTTATTTTTACTTCTCTCAGCTTCCAGCTTCTACCACATCCCTACTTTGTGTATTCTTTCTTCTCCTAGTAATAAGGACTATAGAAAATAGTATTGTAAAAAAAAAAGATCCATGATCAAAAAACAAAAAGAGCGCTATTGTAGTTATACAAAAGAACAGTATTTCTCCAATAGCAATAAACATACCTCGCCTCTTCAAATTCACCAACCAAAATCTCATTTTATTGCCCTTTGCACTGTGGACTTTGGAAAATAATACGGGGGTTTTTTTTCTCTTCTTTCCTCGGTCTCCGTCCATGAGTGAGTCTGGTCGGGGGGGTTGAGTGGCTCCTATTGGATCTCTGCGTTAAATTTTCTTCTTGACCGATGGCCTCTAGAGGTAATCGTCCGTGTCTGGAACCGAGAAGATCGATCCTTTGAGATGAAAGAGCTGATGCCGTCTTGGTGGTGATTGTGTGATCGGTTTTTTTCTCTTCTTTTGCGAAATAGGAAGCAAGTCAGGAGAAAGAGAGATTATCTGCTAAACCCATTTGGATGGTCTCATGATTGATCAGGTGTGGACAATGTGACTCGGGTTAAGAGGGTGTGGTCTCCGTATGCGGGATGGCCTGATGGCCTGATGGCTAGTACTATTCAAATGTTGGGGCAGTGACTGGCGCAAGTTGGTTGAGTGGTCAACCTTACCTACTCATAGCTATCATGCTATTGATTCATTCGAGGGGTGAATGATATGATTCTTATTTCATTCTAGTTGTCCATTGATTATTTTCCCTGGGGTTATGATAAATAGGGCATGATTATATGATATTTACTGCAGTAAGGGTACAATGCGGTTCAAAAGTTCTCGAACACTACGCTAATTGAGCACGTTTTTATTTTTGAAGACGTATTTTCGCGTCCTTTCTATTTTTTATCCCCACGCAACTATAGAGCGGTCTTTGGGGACCGAAATTAGTGGTAATCTGTGATCCAGGAGCTGCGTTATGAGCTGCCCTCCGGATGCATGATGTTTCGATCCAGCCACACTACGCACAAAGGGCCTACGGGCCACCGTAGTGACCCCGCGCAAGGTGTAGTTGCGCCCCGCCGTACCTGCGGGACACAACCTCCACTCTGATTCGAAGCCCTCACCATCGGACTTGAACCAGTAGTCCTAACATGCTCCGTCAGTACTAGGATATCAAGTATCTTTGACAATAATTTTCTGCATTCTGGCTTATCAACAAAAAGCTTCATGTGATTCAAAAAAAAAAAAAAGCCATTCATATCAACTTTGAAAGACTTCAAAACGTCATGAGGTCAGGCATCATGGTCGTCGCCATCATCTTGAGCTTTCTATCCGCTCTCTATCAGCCAGTTATGGGCTGGTTCCTTCCTACCAGGACCCCCTCTAGTCCCCCAGAAGATCAACCCCCAGAATATCAACCCCCCAAAGATCAAGCATTGTGCGGCCTGCGCACCGCGAATGCAAATTCGACAAACCTTATCCAATCGACGGTTACTGAACGAGTTGTCTTCAACCGCAGAGGATGCATGGTCTACGGCTACCCATCCACTGGCGGAGTTCTGATCAAAGACGATCCGACTCTTGCCGAGTTGCGTTTCCTATCGGTCCCACTCTTCTACCCCTCAGAGCGCTCGCCCAGTGCCGAAGAAGAAGACGAATTCTGCAATCTCATGCAACGTATTGGGGCGAAGCTTTGGCCGAGCCACGAGGCATGGTTCACCTCATTAATAACGCCACTGCAAGAGTCGACACCGGGAGACAAAAAAGTTGTGTATTATGGCTGGCCGATAGATGGAGTGGGTGTGTGGGTCTTGAGATATGACAGTCCGTTATATCGGCCCAGAGATTTCGGAAGAATGAGTTTTGCGATGACCATGGATGAAAGGGTTGAGATTCTGAAAGAGTATGGCGCTACCTTCTATGAAGATCCAACACAAGTAGAGGAACTTCGCGGCGTCAAATTTTAAGCTCACGGAGTCTGAGGCCGCCTGCGTGTTGGGTAGTTTGGGGGTTGAAGTTTTTGTACATTTGATGCGATGTATGTACACACGTCACGTGGTGAGTGACTGCCATTTCAACCACATTTGCAATATACCAAGCTTTGGTACGTTCTCAAGACTGCCGAGAAGGTCTCCTCCTGGAATAGAAGATGGATGTCAAATGTAGGCTCTCCTGGTACAAATGTACATGTAACGAGTAATCTGTCTAGCTCAAGATCACCGCTGTGGACACAGCCCTCGTCTATTCTACAAGGTCTGGAACTATGACTGGCTATCTTTTCTCAAATCAACCTAAAAAACAAATTCGTATTGTCAAACACCAGACGTTGCCATGCAAATGCGTGAGCAGAGCCGCGCTGCCAATGACCCTGGAAAAAGGATACAGAACGGGGAATCATATCTAGTAATATACAAAACGAGGCGCGGGAGCCTTTGATACAAGAAGAAAGCGATGAGCAAGACGTTTCTGTAAAGTGGCCATGCTATGCCAGCCCACGCTAAGCACCCCTTGTCGCGCGACCGACGACATTCAGGGGCAGAAAGGCACCCCAGGCTACTACTAGCTGTACTCAAGCCACACGCCAGTTAGTAGTATGGTGGGTGACCACATGCGAATCCTGGCTGTTGTATGTTTTGGGTGGTCTTTTTTTTTTGCACAGCGGTCCTGTTCATCCGGGAAGAAAGGGTCACGCTGTCATGACAGTAGACTCGTGACGTGATGTCGATATATTTGAGCTCGTTGTGTCGTCGCATCGAGAACCTGGAGCCCAGGTCCTTGGAAGCTATTTCTCAAATTGAATACGCCGTGATTCTCTTCAAAACGGCCGAGTACACAAGTGGAAAGGTTCTAATTTTCTAATATCGAAATAAGCATTCAGGTATTCCATGATATTCATGACTCCGTTATCAAACCGCTTCTACCACCACGCCAACCATGCTTTCGTATCTATGTACTTCGTCGCTGGGAACCTATGGCCCAGGACATCCATTATTCATAACTATTAACGTAGCCTTTTTTCAGGAAGAGAAGTCGGGAGGGGGGCGGACTTGAGTGTTTCTCAAGTTGCCCTCTTAAGCCCGTTTGCCAAAGACCTTGTCGTAGCCAACAAGGGTGACACGGTATCGCACGTCACCCTTGTACACCTTTTCGACGGCAGTCTTGCAGCCCTCCTCGCTGATATCGATTGTCTCAACCCAGCTAATTGATCGTGTTAGTTGATGATCACGACGGAAAAAAAAAAGGGGGGGGGGAGGGGGGAAGGACATAAAGTCAAAGACGGGACAGGATATATCGGATGGGCAAAGACCTTACCTCTTAATGTTAGATTTGGCAGCCAATTCCAACATGGCCTGAACCTCCTCGCGACTACCAATGTGACTGGCCGCGATAGCACAGCCATTGCTCATGAAATCCGGGGTATTCAGAGGAGGGAAGGGCTTGTCGGAGATACCGACTGTGTGGAAGGTCCCGTTGACCTTGAGGGTGCTGAAGTAGGCGCCCATGTCAAACTTATCAGTCGCGTCGGTGGTGTTCAGGATAAAGTCAAACTTGAACTTGTGAGACTCGTTCCAGCCCTTCTCGTTGGTGGAGATGAAGCCCTTGGCTCCCAGGGCCTTGGCGTCGGCCTCCTTCTTCGGGGAGTGAGACAGAGCGTAGACATCGGCGCCCATGGCCGCGGCGAACAGAATACCAAAGTGGCCCAGACCGCCGCTATCCAGATTCATGGTCAGTATGATGGATCACAATTAGAGCAGTCTTGCTGCCGGGAGAATCTCTCACATTCCGACAACACCAACCGTCTTGCCGGGACCGATCTTGGCCCGTGACAGAGGGCTGTATGAGGTGATACCAGCACACAGCATGGGCGCAGCCAGGCTGGTCTCCAGCTTCTCAGGAATGGCGAAGACAAAGTACTCGTGGGCACGGATGTGGCTGGCGTATCCACCATAGGCCATGGAGCCGTCGGGGTAGGTGGCATTGTAGGTATCTAGATGTTCCCATAAATCAGCTTGGCCGTCACTCCTCATTTGTGGCTTCCTTTTTTTCCCCTCCCCCTCCAACCCTCCTCCCCCTTCATATTTACTGACCAACTTGATGGGGGCAATAATTCTCATTGCCCGACTTGCACACGTCGCACTCCAGGCAAGCCCAGACCTGCGCACCAACACCAACCCGGTCACCCATCTTCACGGTGGTGGCCTTGGAACCCAGTCCAATGACCTTGCCAATCACTTCATGACCCACACAAACGGGGAGGCTGGCTTGACCCCAGCCGCCGGTGATGGTGTGGACATCACTGCCGCAAACACCGCACGCCTCAATGGCGATCTCGACATCGCGCTCACCGAGAGGCTTGGGTTTGAACTGAATTGTAATAGACCAGAGAGTCAGAAGTCATGGCGCGGACATGGCAACTTGATGGGAGGTCACCCATACCTCTTGCTTCTTAAAGTCACTCCACTTCTCGTGGGACTGGACCATGAAGCCCTCGAATGTCTCTGGATAACCCATATTGCTGATTGCGAGGTTTTGAAATTGTACCGCGAGAATAAGATCCGGTTGAAGAAAATACGCGTGCCTCGAAGAAACAATGGATATTCCCGTCTTTAAAGTGCCCTCGGCCTTTGGTCTACACAGCCCTCGTTTCAGGTTTTTTCCCCTACACCGCGTGGCTATGGCGTAGTCCCCTTTTAGCTAAAGTGTCTTGTCAACTCGACAATCGCCCGTCTTCGAGCAGACATTGTGGGGTTTAAGGGCATATCATTGGTTCACCACAGAGCTGATAGGAACCTTCAACGCATCTCCGGAGAGGCGAACTAAAAGGTGGCTGGGTGACATCATCGATAAGTGTATGGAAGTTCGCGACGATGGATCGAGACGTTCGGGTTTCCTTGCTCTGTTCGATCGAAGGTCAGACTCACTCCACTCTCCCCCACATGAAAGCTTGACGTGACAGCTTGTGGCCAGGCCAGTGGGAATCTGGGAGGGCCACACTCATTCAAGCCAGCGTTAGTTACATTGAGTCCAGTGAGTGAGTTTGGAGGAGACAATTTCGATCTATCGCGTGGGATGAGGCAGCTTGATTCCAGTCATGTTATGGTTCGAGTGGCCGGAACTTGATGCTATCGTCACTGCATCGGAGAAACTCCACAAGAGGAGAAAGGCACCCAGGCCGTCGGTCCGATGCCCACCAATCAAATCACGGGAACATGGAGTCGTCTCGCCGCCATCGCGGGGGTTGCAAAACGCGGGTTCGGCTGCCCTTTTGGAGGAAGTCGGCCGAGATGTTTCCTGGCTTGACTTTGCTGGGCGAAGACACTGTCTGGAGATATGAGATTGATCTCAATACTGGTGGAGACGTCAGCAAGCATGGTATGGATAATGATCAATCTCCGGTGCCTACTAACATTGACCTCTAGGTAACTACATTAAAGAATCATTGCTGGCGTCAGGCAAGGTCCGCGATCCACACCAGACGCTATTGAAGCCAGTCACTTCGAATCAATGACTAGGTGAACAAAAATTGTATTTAGACATAATGGCAAGGCAGTCAAAATGTGTCCCATTCAGCGAGACTGTTCGACTTGGACCACAAGTGCACAGAAATAAGATGGGATGAAGGGGGTATCAACAGTCGCAGGCGCGACCTGAGTTTATCGAACAACAATTTGAGGCATGAGCAGTGACCACTAGAGCAACTTCCATCTTGCGCTGCCAATTCATCAAATGAGGTTCCGCCATCATGAAGTCGGCAGAGCATCTTCACGTTCCGCCGCATATTTTTTGCAAAGTACAGGAAGGGTCAACGGGCTTATCATGATTTGCCGCAATGGTACATGTCGCATTTGGAGGTGGTCGTCCCAGGTGGCAGAACCACATGGCAGACGGCAATGTTGACCAGGATCGCAGTTCCGGGTCGGTTAGATTCGATAGAAATCCGCGACTTATGCAAATCGCTTAAAGATAATTTCGGGATCTTCATGCCACTCGTCCGCACTCACCCACATCTGCGACAGGAGAGGTTAGTGGGCTGTACTGAGCAAAGACACGCGTCTGGCTTCTTGTCACGTACCTTTCTGAATGTGCTCAGACCGGCGAGAATGCTTCCACCGATCCATGTCGTGTACTTGCGCTCTGCTGGCGCGGAGATTCGGATCTTCATATCCTCTACAGCAAGTCTCTTGATCTCACGCATCAAACGATCGGGGAAGTTCTTGCATAATGTGGAGCCACCGGAGAGAACGATGTTCAGGTATAATGATTTGCGCAGGTCGAGATCAGTGCGAGTGATGGCATCCTGGACAATCTGGTGCACACCGGGGTATTCGAGGCCGATCAATTCAGGGTCGAAGAGAATTTCGGGGGCGCGGTATCGTTCTTGACCAATCTAAGGGGCAGACGTTGGTTAGCAAACGAAACCTTTTCTTAATGTGCACCCGATGGTCGGGGGAGCGGAGCGCAATTTCACCTTAATCTTGTGTCCGTCAGGTAACGTGTAATCAATCCCCTTGGCATCAGACTTGTGATAACTATTCATCCACTCCTTCTCTTCCCTCTTGGGATCAAGAGACACGTAGCACACTTTCTCCTTGATCATTCGCACCACCTCCTTTTCGGCACTGGTGTGTAGCACATGGCCCGCTTTGCGAAGAAGCAATTGCATTTGCTCGGTAACGTCACGACCTGCCACGTCAATTCTTCGAATACTGTTAGGGATCGCGAATCCCTCAAACACGGGAACCGCGTGGGAGACACCATCTCCGGAATCGAGAACAACACCCGTTGTGCGCCCCGACGCGTATAGGGACAGTACCGCTTGAATGGACATGTACAGTGCGGGCACGTTAAATGCCTCGAACATGAGCTGGGCGGCCATATCACGGTTGGCGCGAGGATTCAGGGGCGGTTCGGTCAGAAGCACGGGGTGCTCTTCAGGGAGTGTTTTCAGCTCGTTCTCGTAGACATAGTGCCATATAGATTCCATGTCCTCCCAATTTGTGACGATGCCATGCTCAAGTGGATATCGAATCTTCAAAAGACCGCGCAGGTCCTGCGCGCGCTGGCCGATGAATGAATCTCCCTCTAATCCACCGGCCATAACCCGTGGGTGTTTGGGCCGGCCAACGAATGACGGGAAATAGCATGAGGGGATTTCCTCGCCCGCAAATCCGGCTCGAATGGTCCCACTCCCATTGTCAATGACAATGGGTACATTGTGAAGGGTAGCCTCTGCCATTGCGGGGAGATGTAGGAGAGATTTGGGAGAGGACTCGGAGTCGGAGTCAAGATCGGGGAGTTGAAAGTTCAGGCGCAAAGTAGGCAACACGGCCCTGCGACCTGAGATGGAGGAGTCGCAAAGTCCGGCTGAGTCTCAGGCAGCCTGTGAATAGTAAATTTGTGAGAGTTGGACTGGACGCTAAACGATTCGAGAATCTGAACGAGGGGGTGTGGTTTGGAGTGTAGATCTTGCAGCTTCGCGTTGGGAGTTGTCAACAAGAAGCTTGGGCCAATCCGAAGTTCCCCTGGTCCCGTCCACTCCACACGTCTCCATGCAAGGACATCCACGTGCTTAATTTTCATCCTCTCTAGTTGTTCGCTTGAATACAGTTGTTTATTTGAGAACGAGGGACTCTCGAAAGGATATTGCTATATTTTCACTATAGACTTGGTTGGTAAATTTTCATTTTCAAACCAGCAGATTCACAGACATGCTACTCACCGTCGTCCGGAATATATAGAACTCAGAGCCATAGAAGGACAAGGCGAATATCGCTTAAGAGGCATTACTGGTGCAATTGAACGAAAAACACCAATAATGCCCAAGCATCCATGAGAAGCCCTCAACAGACTCTTCTTGGGTGGTCATGGATGAAAGGATTTGCCAACCTGCCACTGAATTGCGCTGGATGACACTTTTCTAGAATCGACCTCATGAACGAAATACCCAGACTATGTAGTAAAACAAGAATAGGTAGTGAAACAAAGACAGCAAGTAGAAGCCCCTAGGTGGCTTTTATCTTACACATGTCCATTGTAAAAATTTTATTTAGCGAGTTATAGGCTGGAAGAAAAAAAGAATGAGAAGCGAATCCTGAATAATGTGCCCTGCCCTGTGGACACGACCAGATCGATCGGACAGAGCTCTCGACCGCCAAAAGACCAGAGGAGGCAAGAATTTCCATTCGGTTTCTGAGTCGCTCTAAAAAAGTGATCAAAAACAATAATCAAAGGAGATGTGCCTAGAAGAAAGGTACTCTCTCGTTCCGTTCCGTACTCCAACACCAACGACAAAATGGGTATCATCATTTCTGCGATTCATGAAATTGTAGGAAGCCAAAGGTAGCATCCTAGTCCACCCATGAGAGTTCGTCCGACATGGCCGCAAGTGGCTGGTCATTCTGTTGTCGGAAAAACGGTGCAAGGCCAGTACACTTTGCAGCTTGGCCAACCACACTGGGAAGATCACTGCGAGGTATTAAGTCAGAGAGAACCGATTGAAAGGTAGAATAATAGCGTAGTACTGACTCAAGTTTACCAACTATGACATATCCTTGTTTGGCTAAGGCCTCGGCTAGCTCTTGCTGATGATTGTCCGCAAGAGAAGGGTTCGGAACAACGACCAGAGGAAGGCCGGCACGTAGACCATCGAGAATCGATCCAGTCCCTGTCACCAGATCCGTCAGAGATGATGCTCGTTACCGAAAAGGGAAAATAGAGAATAGGAGAGATGAGAGATCAGATACCGGCATGACTGATCATCATTCCAAGCTCTTGGAAGCGTATGTCGTCCTTTCGCACCATGCTCAGATAACGGGTCATGTCTGAGCAGAGCTCAAAGCCGCCAATTTCAATGCTATGAAGCACTTTACCACTCTCATACTCAGCACGATAAGCGTCAAATGCTACCTGACCGCCTTTTCCATATTGAATCAGAAGCCGTGTGAATTTGTGCTTCTCTAATTCTGCCAAAAAGGCATCTTGAAGGACGGCTTGAACGAGCTCGTGAAATGAGGCGGTAGCCCCAACGGTGACGAAACAGAGTTTGACAACCATGACGACTTACAATGACTCAATGAAAGAGGAGTGAATATTAAATGAAAATAAAAGCAGTCTCGTTTATCGGATGAAAACGATCGATACTTTCAATCACTCTTGCTACTCTTGATGTACCACATCACGTGCGTCACATTTCCTAAAATAGACTAGTGTTTCCCGGACCCAAGACGGAAAACATCAACCAAAGGCACTCCCGACATCCTCGCTGTGTCGTATCGCGCCCGCAAAAATGGCATCAATCGCTCGGTCATTGACTCGCTCGGCACGAACTCTGGTCCCTAGGGGCCCAGGGCCCATCTGCAGACGACCATTCTCCGTCTCACCATTCCGATTTGTGTCCGAGGATCCCGTTATCCCTCCACCTCCCAAGGACCTCAAAGCAGAGGACTATCCACCAGCTCCTGAGTATTCTCCAGATATGCTGAGCAAGGAAGAGCGGTCCATGTATGATATGTTGTCGCCAGAGGACCGAGCGGCCTTTGACGCGGAGAACCAGCGCCTAGTGGCCGATTTCAACAACCTCGAGAAGCGCGCCGCGGCTTTTGCGGAGATTCAAAAGAGTGTCGATCAAATCGACAAGCAAGAAGACCTTCGATTTGAAGATGTGCGACTCAAGACCCGCGGTTTCTGGGCTGAAGATGACGGAGATGAGATGGCGCAAGTGGAAGACGGCGACGAAGACATTCAAGATGATGAAATCACCTCAATGGCACACGCCGAAATGGAATTGCACCGAGAGATGCGAGAATATGCCCGCATCGCTGCTTGGGACTTGCCGATGCTTAGCAGTAAGATTTCACATATTCTGTTGCTTTCATTAGTGGATTTCAATGCTCACTATTTCTCTCCAACAGAACTCGCCAAGCCCTTTGATCTGCCCCCGAAAACACACATCCTCCGATTCCGTTACACAACGTACATGGGCGAGCAACATCCAGCTGAACCCAAGGTCGTCGTTGAGCTCGCGTCTCGTGATCTCACCCCTACATATCTTACCGAGGCTCAGCGTCAGACATTCCTCAAGCTGGTCGGTCCCAGGTACAACCCGCAGACCGATATTGTCAGAATGTCCACCGAGCATTTTGGTTCACGAGCCCAGAACAAGCGTTACCTGGCTGACGTGGTCAATGCCCTTATTCAAGAAGCCAAGAAGGGTGACGCCTTTGCCGACATTCCTCTGGACTTGCGCCACCACAAGCCTAAGTTCCGCCTGCAGTTCCCCGACTCTTGGAACATGACCGAGCAGCGCCGGGAGCAGCTGGCCGCACGCCGCCAGGAGCGTTTAAATGCCCAAGCTTCCCGTGAAGCTATTGTTGATGGCAACCAGATTGTGTCCGAGGCCGCGCTATCCCTTCCCGAGCTGAATCCCGCACTGAAGGCTCGTGCCACGGAAGAGCGTGAAAAGGTGGCCGTCAAGGTTGCGGCACGGCCATCCAAGAAGGGACTTCGCCGATAAGGACCAGAGGGGGTTCGCAATGTACAGTTATGCTTTGCATGGTCTGTTTCTTTGAGTGTACGACAAAAAAACTTGCGACCAGACATTTTGCAGGCGCGGGCGCATATTCTAGGAGGTCTCATCGGCCTTATTTGTTTGTTTTCTTCAGTGTACTATAGCCACAACCTTTTTGCCCTACTACTAGATCAATCGACCTATTCAATTCAGGAAGAAATGATGTTTGATTATGCACCCCAACCATCTCAGAGCCACGACCATAATCGTAGAGCTTCTGCGAGCATCCAACCGACCTGGCGTGTTTCATTTGCAGTTTTGATGCCAAGTGGGCTTCACCATGACCAATGAACGTTGATTATGTCACTAGTCTGGGCACGATTGGAACCGTCAGTTAGGGCGCGGGAAGTCTAACCTGACGTACATTTTTGTTTTATCGTCAGCTCTGTCTCTAAGATCAGTTGAGTAATGGAAGAATTGGCTTCATCTTATCTGAATTGTTGTCCCATTGGCTTCTGATATTCTGATAAGTGCCACCGACAGAGTTGAAAGAATGGTAGCAGAGTATCTGGTCCATTTCAGCTCAAGACAGGCTTCAATCAAGGTCGCGAGCCACCGACCCACAGTCCAATTGTCTGGGCGCTCCTTGGGTGAAGAGCGGACCTGAGACGACATATCAAAAGGAATTGATATACAAAAATGGCAATTTCTCAAAGGCTTTCCCTTCAGTCATAAAAAGGGGTTCAATCAACATCGATGCTCTGGCACCCCAGAAAGTGATTCATGTCCAAGGTAGTGATCATTGTGTCTTGGTCATTGCCATTACCAGGTAGAGGACAACATCAAACCAGCAAGGCATCTTCAAAATTCACACTGAGAACGATAACATATATTCATCAGCAGATTCACAAGAAAGGACACATCTGCAGAGCAATGCATACCATGACAAGCACTGAGGCTGTTAATTCAAAAGTCTTGAAACAATGCTATACACGATCACCAAAGATAACACAGGCTGACAAATCCAAACATGTTGTCATTTTCTTTTCTTTGGCTGGTCTCTGTTCTTATAAAAAAATGTTGAAAAGAAAAACCAAAAAAGCCAGAAACAAAGAAAAAAGGCCACAAAACTCGACAAAGAGTCGAAAAAGGAAACAAACGCTCGAAGTCGACATTCGACATTGCAGTCGACAAAACAAAACAAATGTGAAGTGAAGACAACGCTGTACAGAAGTGACTCCGTACAGCGCTGTAACTCAAACGTGACTGAGGCATCAGTCAATGCTCACGCATGACCACTAGTTGGCCATGCGGACGACGGGCTCGCCAATGGCACCCCAATGAGTGAGGTGCTCATCGGGACCGATGGGCTCGGACCCGGCCAGCAGCTTCCAGGTCGAGAGACTGGTAGCCGTCTCTCGGCGGAAGTACTCGCGCTCAGCGAG
The DNA here is from genome assembly GCA_023626555.1 of Penicillium sp. PF2412A. NCBI lineage: Eukaryota > Fungi > Ascomycota > Eurotiomycetes > Eurotiales > Aspergillaceae > Penicillium > Penicillium sp. PF2412A. The sequence goes on from JAMAHA010000001.1 coordinate 36,003, forward strand.
TGTTGGACCAACCTCTGTGGCTCAAGATGTTAGCTGAAGGGAACAAGAATCAGGAAGTGAATGGTCACTCTTACGGTCCGAAACTCGCTGAACGCGAGTCGCACTCGAGGTGCGGTACTGGCCGTTGTTCCAGTAGTTGTTACTTCCGTAACAACGACGGCCCCAGATGTCAATGAAGCCCTGTTCAACAGGGCTGCCACTCTCAGTGGCATTGGCGTTGTCGTTGCCCTGGCCAGGGGCGTGGCATCGACTGGCCTCAATGGTGCCGGATGGGCCAGTTCCGGCGGAGTTTGGGGAGCCCTCCGAGGTGTTGACGTCCTCGGAAGAAGCGGTGGTCGGGGCCGGGGTGGTGGCCTTGGCGACCGGGGCGGAGGCGGGAGCGGAGGCAGCAGCGGAGGCAGCAGCGGAGGCAGCAGAAGAGGCAGCGGGGGCAGCGGAAGGGACAGCGGAAGGGGCGGCGACGTCGTTGCTGGACTGGCGGCGCTCTTGACTGCGCTCACCAGAGTTAGCCTTGCGACCCCGGGGGTGAAGCAGGCTGGAGACGCCATGCTTATCCCGGTACCACTTCGGGATGTCGCGAAGGCCGAAGGCCGCCAGCCCCTGCACGTCCATCGGCATTTCGTGCTTGTATTCGCACCCTGAGATCAATGTCAGTTTTTATGAAATATTTCATCACAGGATATTTGCAATAACAGACCTTGCTGCACGAAACTGCATTCACCGCGCTTCAACCAATGGTCGCAGTGAGTCTTCTTCGGCTTCTGTTATTGATAAACTGGTCAGTGGTGTTTTGTTATGATAATCAGCAAGCCTGACTTACAAAGCCTTTGCAGCTGTTTGGAACTTTGGCATTTCCAGCTGCCAGAATCTCACGAGCGGCCTTGCGGATTTGCAGGGGCGCCTTCTGCTGACGGGCAACCCACTGCAGCACGGACAACATACGCCCGTTGTCCTCGTACTCAAATTCCCAGGCTTGGGGGCGGGGACAGGAAAAACCAACATCTCTCATCTCAGCAGCCTCGCGCTGATCGAGCTCACGAGGCAATCCAACAACCTTGACATTCTTTGGAAGGTCATCGACCGCAATCAGCGGCACGATGCTTCCGTCAGCGCGATTGCACACGTACAAAGTGCCAATCTCATTGAGGCGCTTCAGATCAGCAGCACGCTTCACAGCGGCAGCATGCTCCAGATCATCAGCGTGCTTCTCATTCTGCTGAGCGTTCATGTTGAAAGGTGGTTGAGGATGTGTGAACTTGAAAGTGGAGGAGAGAGATTAAGTCAGTTGACTTGAGGTTGGATGTGAGAATGTTGTGTTGAAAAAAAAGTTGCAAGGAGGTTTATGAACAAGATGTTCAAGAGTGGTTGAAGCAAGCTGATATTTGAAGTGAAGTCGAAGTTGAAACGAACGGGTGGAGAAAAAGAGGGAGAGGAAAGGCGCTGTGAGGTGAGAGATGAAGGCTTCTTAAACCTCAAACAAACGGCACTAGTCGCTAGTCTGTGAGACGTGAGAGTTGACGAGGAGCTTCGTGTTTGCTTCGCTTAAGGGCTTGCTACCTGAACAAAACAGAAGGCAGCAGAAGCAAACATTCTAATGAGAGTGTTGTGGGATGCTTCTACTACGGGTCTCCGGCGGATTCTACAAGAGCCATGGAGTTCTATCAAGCAAACATATCTATGGACCCACTAATATCAAATCTATAGGAGCCTACTAACATCAGATATCATCCATATACCCAAAGAGGAATTGAGTACCCACTCCTGTTGCCTTAACACGCCCACATTTGATGTCCAATGACAATAGCCTTTACGCCAAGAGAAACTTGAAAGAGCTTGTTTGTTCGCCAGCGAACTAGACGCGAGGAACTGCTGCCTGTCAGTGGGGGGTCTAAGAAAACCGTCGCGCTTGATGTTGACGTCGAATGATACTGACAGCCAGCAGGGACTGAGTTTCCATCATGTTCTATATATCCATGTATAGCCGCCTCCCAGCCCAAGATTGGACTCCTCATCCTCAAACACCTAGAATCTACTGGAAGTAAGCTCTCTAGATTGGTAGAATTGCATCACAACCTTTTGTACAAACCTTCCCGAACCTTATCCCACAGAAACTTCCCCTACACATGTGCGTAGCGAAACTAGTATAATCAGTGGTCCAGAAAAGGCCCTCATTCATTCTGCTGAAGGTCATTGTTTGGGTATGATACTTGAGAGTGAAAGCCTTTGTCATCAACATTCATCCAACGTGCAGTGCGAAATTGACCACAATCTGGGATTTTCCGTCCTCTGTTCTGAGAATTCTAAATATGCCACCCTTCAAGGACCCTCAAGGAAGTGTGCAAGTCCGCTAGAAAACCTCCCATCGAGACGGGAGCTGCACCCATTGACACAATACGCTTTCTTCAGTGTCAGAATTCACGAAAGGGGTTGAGATGCGCTTGAAAACGCCAACTCTGTGTGGTTCGTTGTGGGCATGGCCCCGAGATGGTAGCTAGAGTATATAGACCACGCGAAGGTGTCATGATTATATTTTAATCTCTGTCATGCTCGCGCCACACTCCCGGCCATTGAAGGGATAACTATCACTACGAGCGAGTTCTTAAATCGACGTTCTTCGGTTATCTGATTCTCTGTCAGGTAGGTCTACGACTACACTCGTGTTTTTCTCAACGGGCGACTGTAGCACTAGCCTCGTTGTCCTCGCGGTGAAGAGAGTATCATGTAGCGTGTGGACTCGCCCGCTGAGGGAGGACCTTGAATGTATAATGTCGGATCCCGCCACATTGACCAAGAGACGGGCAGCGAGTGAAGACGCTCTGAGCAAGAGCACATCTGTATGCTGGTCCCTAACATGGTATATGTATCTGGTATCCATACCTACCTGAGCACAAAGTCATCCCTTGAACAATCATGTCTTTGGAATACATCGACCGTTCAATTACGATGTGATGATCTGCTGTCTGTCGACCTTAATCTATGTAGGTAGAGGCTCTAAATGCGGCAAAAGTATTTTGAAAATTCAAATTGAAATCGATGGTCAAGTAAGCTTGGCTATCGATGCTAGTTGCGCTTGGTGGTACACGCTGGGTATCTGAAGTTATCGCTCATGAGAAACGGAAAAGGAAATGGCCACCTGAAAATACGTCCGAGGTGGCATAGGTTGAGGAAGTCAAGCCAAGATTTGGCCGTCATGTCATAGAGTGAAAAGAATGGGGGAAAAGCTCAGAGGAGGGGCTAGTGATAGAAAGTTCTTGTGAGATGTCACGACAGGAAAGGTGAAAATAGAGGTTGCGGTTTCTTTCCGCACTGCATTGAGGGTCGGCAAGATTATTTCCGTCAGACTTGGGAAGGCTCGTCCCCGGTGAGATCAACCACGTGCGAGGCCCGAGAGTTGGTGTTCAGGATCTGTGGCTCTGGATGGGAAGCAAGTCAGGGATGCTGCCCAGACTGCTGACCAGGGTGTTGCAGAGTTTGCCCCGCGGCATGCATTTGTGATGTTCTTTTCCGAGCGCTTTGTAGGTTACCGAGAATGCCCCTGACGTACTTCTTTGCAAGGGTAACCAACTCCCGGCTCTCGGGGCTTTGTTGTAAAGCTTGCAGCATCAGGCGGATTTGGTCCTCAGAATGAAGGTGAGGACAGGTACGTCTTCCGCCCAAATGCGCTAATCCGCAAAGCGGACAATGTTCGTAGCCAGCCATTTTCAGACGACAGCGGCCCAGCAGATGGTATCGGTCACAAGCGATGCATCGTCGTGGAAGCGAGTCGGAAGTGCCATCCAAGCCAAGGTTAGGCTGGGGTTCCGGCGACGGAGATATGACGCGCTGGAAAGCGGCGGTTTTCAAGGGTTGAGTAGCCTTCAGATCGTCGTTGGCAATGTCTTCGTCTACGGCCATGTTTGTATCTTCGCCGCTATCGCTTTCCTCGGGCTCCTCGACACCTTGGAACTCCATGTCACTCTCACGAGCGCTGCGAGACTTGACAGGAGAGGAAGCGGCCGTGTCAGGTTCGACGGCAGCATCATCGTCCTCCTCTTGGCGAGTTGTCTGATAATTGACAGCAGCGCGCTTACGTTTGCCACGACCCAGTCTTTCTGCATTCTTGTACTCTTCTTCCGCGGCATCGCGCTCGCGCTCGCGAAGAATGGCTTCCCATACAGTGGTATCAACGTCCGCTTCATCAGTCTCAGTGACCTCCTCGAGCGTGCCTCGGTCGTTTTGCCAAACACGCGCGAAATTGAATTGCGGACCTTCTGCAGAAGTCGGAGTGTCCGACGCAGCTTCCTGACTTTGTTCCGCTTGACTGCGATCGAGGAGTTTGTTAATCGATTCGGCATCGTAGTGAATGTCTGGAGAGATCTCGTCGTTGAACAGAGCTTGAGCTCCATGTTTGAGAATAGACTCCAAGTCTTCCTCGTCCTCAGTAGCCTCCATTCGCTCGATCAATACGTGATCAAGTGCCAGCTTTCTCTTGCCCTTTTGCATGATTTTCTCCTCAACCGAAGCGCGAGTTGTCAAGTGAAAGACTAGGACCGTGTTCTTCTGACCGATGCGATGGGCGCGCGAAAGGGCCTGCATGTCTTGTTTCGGGTTGAAGTCCGGATCCATAATGATGACAGTGTCAGCAGTGGCCAGATTGATGCCGACACCACCGGATCGAGTTGACAGGAGGAATGCAAAGAATGGAGAGCCGGGCTCATTGAAGGCATCGATTTGTTGTTGCTTCTGGCGCGCAGTCAATTTTCCGTCAAGTCGACAGTACCGAAGCTCGAGCCCCGTAAGAAAATCTTCCACAATGTCGAGATTCTCCAAAAATTGACTGAAAATTAGCACACGATGACCGCGTTCCTGCAATTTCGGCAGCATGATCCTCAGCAGCTTCAGCTTCCCTGAGGCTTCTACGAGGCGTTGAAATGCCAGTTGGGGGTCATGGGTCTGCTCCTCGATGGCCCTGTTGTAAATAAAGGGGTGGCAAAGACATTTTCGCAGCTGGACCATGATGTTATTCAGATTGTGCCTCTCCGCCTTCTTCAACTGGCCAGCCTGCTTTTTGCAGATCGCCTGAATCAGCTGCGGATTCTTGCCCAGTATCGACTTGTATAATTTCTTTTGTACGACAGACATCGAGACCGGAATGATGATCTGCACCATAGGGGGTAGAAAAGGCAAGACCTCGGCTTTGGTGCGGCGCAGAAAGAAAGGACGGATCATGTCATGCAGGGAACGAATGTTCTCAGCGGTGAGATCACCGTACTGCGCCTCCATATCCTCAGCATCCTTCTCCGGGTCAACAAACTGAATTAAATTGAACAACTCCCGAATGTTGTTCTGTAAAGGCGTGCCAGTGAGAAGGACCTTGAAGTCAAATTTCATACCGCTCAGACGCTCATAGAGCTGCGACTTGTCATTTTTCAGGCGCTGCCCTTCATCGACCATCAATCCAGCCCAATGCACCTTTTTCAAAACCGTCTTGGCGTCTTCGTCAATCATGCTTTCATACGAGGCTATGACCACATGGCAACGCAGAGCTTTGCCACGCTGTGGAAACATCTCGTAGTCGTTCGCCATTTGACGTGCAAAGGCTGAGCCAAAGTAAGTGACAACCTGAATTTCAGGCGCCCAAGTTTTGATCTCCCTTCGCCAATTAGGCACCGTGGAATTTGGAGCGACAACTAGAAATGGCCAGCAAGAATGCTTTTGTATCAAGGTCGCAAAAAGTGAGATGACCTGGACGGTTTTTCCGAGGCCCATGTCATCAGCTAAGATGGCATTTTGCTGCTTGAGGAACATGTAGTACAGCCAGTTGACGCCGTCCAGCTGGTAATCCATCAACTGTCCTCCGCGGATCATTTCAGGTTGAGTGTTGAAAACCAAATCTTGCTCAAAGTTCAGGCGTCTCGTGCTGGCCAGATGATCTTTCAAGAGACGGCGATCCGGTGGACTGATTGCTTCACGATTCAGCCAGTCATGGAAAGCTGCCTTGAAATCCTCCCAGCGGGCAGTGTCCTTGGGCTCTGGGGGTGATTCCCAAACGGAGTCCTCGTAATTGAGACCCTTGTACTTGACATATACCCGCTGAACAAGCTCAGGCTTGTCCAAGTCCTCCAAAGGTGTACCATCTGGGAAAGCCACATCAAAGACGATGTCAACCCGCAGGTTCTCTTCAGGGATGGCCTCTTCAGTTGTCCAGATAGGGTTGCGCGCTTTGGGGGAGTTGAAGAATGCCCGACGCATAGCGGTGTTGGTGAAGCCCCATACCCAATCTCCCGGCATCCATGTGGTGCGGAAGTATGATTTTTGCTTCCACTTGACAAGATACTGCTTCTCTACCTCGGGTATCAGCTCGACTAAAGGTAGCCTCGAGGCGCCAAGGGGCTTTTCCACAAGTCGCCAGGCCACTAAAGTTTCGATGTCTCCGGGGGCATCAGTACAGTCATGACACTGCCAGTGAGTGGTGAAGTGGGAGATCAGCTCTGAAGTGTCCTGCATATCCTCTGTCTTCAAGTGCTCAAAATGGAACGCCCGATGGCAGCTGGCACATCGAAAAAGCAGCTCGTCACCGTTGTTGATGCGAGCCATGTCGACCGGGGTGATTGGGTCCTTGCCTCCGTTTGCCAGACGTTGCTGCTGCTCTTCCTTTGATGAGAGACGTTCCCGCAATGGTTCTGCCATGGCACCATCTTCTTTGCAGACAGCGCACCGACCAAGATGAGGAGAAACGTCGTGTTTTTGATGCGAGACTCCAATGCAACGGCGGCACTGTAGTACAAAGTACTCCTCGTCAATCTTGGTGACGAGGTGCTCTCTGCTGCTGCGAGGACCAAGGCACTGTTGGTGGTAAGACGAAGTGCAGCCCTGACAGTAAACAAGGGGACCCTTGATCTCGTCATCCTCGTAAAGATTACATGTGGAGCAGCATGAGAAGTGCCGAAGTCGAAACTCATCGTCTCGTGGGAGATCAGGAAAAACCTCGCGGGCCCCAGAGTACTTGGGCCGCTTAGCAATCTCACTCTCCGCTTCAGAAAGGTCGTCCTCAAGTCGTTCTCGCAGATTTTTTCGGATACTCTTGCGACTCCGTGTCGAAGCGCGAATAGACATCTCGGCAGAATCATCGTCGTCGTCGTCGTCGTCAGGAGAGAGAGCTGATCTTCTGCTCGCTCGGACCAAGCCCCGACGCCTCTTGGGATAACGCCTTGCAAGCTCATCGCTTGATTCTGTCTCCTCTTCGTCTTCTGAGTCGGAGGTGTCAGGTACGCCGTAAAATTGTGCGTAGCTACCCCGCGCAGTAGAGGACTTGGCTCGGCGTCGAGTAGATCTGCGAGATATAGAACCGCGCTTGCTCCTGCCTGTTCCATCACCACCGAAATCGAAGGAGCGAAAACGGTCCTCCACAGTCACAAGTTCATCTTCCGATTCCGATTCCGGGACAAACTCATCCAAAGCTTGAGCACTATTCTCGAGCGCAAGAAAGACATCGCGAGACACCTATTATTCGAGAACATCAGTTTTTGAATCGAGTGGGACACCAATCATGAATTGCGGAACAATGCTCACCGTTGTACGCTCTCCGCTGGCCAATCGAATCGTATAGACCGGCCGACCGGGATCTGTCGAATCGATCTCCATGATTCGCCGAACCCTGAAGTGACCCGGAAGGTATTCGTAGTCTTCAGGATTGTCGATTGGAGGGACCTGGATTTCGATAGCAAGAGGCTTCACAGGTTCTGGCAGCTGCAGCTTTGGAGCCTCTTCAACTTGGTAGTTGGGTCCATGTTCAAGAGTAGGTCCTGCCAGAGCTGCTGGAGCCGTATTCTCAAGCTGGCTGAGCAGCTCCACAACCATTGCATCCGGGTCTTCCGAGCCTGGCGAAGGCATCATCTCTGGCTGCGCCATTTCAGCGGTGATCGCAAAGCGCGAGCCCAGCTTCGCCCAGGCGATGAAATCAGGCGCAGCCACAAGATGCGGGCGAACAGTGAGTTGCTGAACGAATTCTTTGTGAGAGTTTGTGCAAAAATTTCTGAGGTGAGAGAAGTTCAATTCACTGTTTTTGAACCTCAGAGGTGGATTGTAAGATGAAGGTAGTAAAGAGCGAAGCGGATGAGACGATATATCACACTCGGAAACACGAAAAGACGCGTCTCGTCCCTCTCCTTATCGGTAGATAACCGGACTTATATTGATCCGTGAGATGGAGGCAGAGGTGACAAAAGACAATTCGATGTTAGCTCGTGTGAAGGCTCACTTTCAATTTATCAAAGTCTTGCAAGGTAGGGCAGCTTGATGATGATGCTGTCGAATCTACCGAGGTTGAGGCTTTGTCCACAAGCCAAGTTTCAGATCTTTCGACAACTTCCGGCTAGTCAGAATAGAGGCTATGCATCACTAAATTCTGCAATTGGCCGCGGCATCCGCAGGTCGCAAAATATCGATTCTTTTGAGAAAGCACCACGAACTCAAAGAAGAGAAGAGAGGCCACGCCATGGCGAGCGTCAAGACTCAGTTGGATATTCTAACGGGCGTGTGATCAGGGATGGCCGGCCATCGGGAAGACACGATCGAGAGTTCGACAGTTTCGCACGCCAGGGAAAGTTTCGGGGTATGCCACGGGATCTTCAGGATCGCAATCAATGGGCGCCCAGAGAACGACACACGAAACCCAGATTCACTTCACCTCCTGAAGAATCAATGTCCACAAAAAGGGGATCCTCCTCTCATCGTCGTACAGACGGAATGCCGGAACGAATCAAAGACAATGTGAAAGTGCCCGAGTCGATTCCCTATTCGAGCCCAGCATCCGAATTCATTTATGGAACGAGCGCAGTGGAAGCTGCACTGAGATGTGGTAGACGGAAACTATACAAGTTGTATCTTTATCAACGAGCCGGAGAGGATCTTGGCCCGGCCAAGGCTGCGCTTCGAAAGCTGGCCCTTTCGAAGAGTATTGAGACGAAGCTGGCCTTCGCCGGATGGGACCGGCTCATGGATAAGATGTCAGCCGGACGTCCACACAATGGCTGTGTTCTTGAAGCCTCGCCCCTGCCCCGACTTCCTGTGCGTGGTCTTCACGAGGTCCAGTCGATATCGGAGAGCCACTTTCGCGTTGAACTAGCAGCCCAGTCACGAGAGGAAGCTGTGGTCAACGGTACGAATGACCATATTCCTATCCTGCATCCCCAGGATTCTCGTACGGGCCAACAAACCCATCGATACCCAGTCGCTTTGCTTTTGGATGGAGTCGTAGATTCCGGCAACATCGGCGCCATCATTCGGTCTGCTTACTACCTCGGCATTGATGCAATCATCTTTGCTGGCCGCCAATCAGCTCCTCTGTCCCCCGTGACTATCAAGGCTTCAGCTGGCGCAGCAGAAAATATGATGTTATTGCACGCCCCAAACGAAGTCGAGTTCATCAAACGTTCCAAAGAGAACGGATGGCGTTTCTATGCTGCCGACGCGCCTGGTCCGGGTGCCACCCATGTTGACCGCTCCGCAACAGAAGGCGAGGAGGTTCTTCCGACGTTGCATTCCCCTAGTGTGATCATGATGGGAAGCGAGGCGTCTGGACTGAATTCTCACATCAAGTCGCATGCGGACTCCGTCGTGAGCATTCCTGGTGCCCGTCATAGTGCTCATCTGGGCGTGGAGGCGGATCCCGCCCGCGTTGACAGTCTCAATGTGAGCGTTGCCGCGGCCTTGTTGATGGAGATGTTCTTGCGAACTCCACTTGCCATGTCTGCACCGATCAGGAAGAGCAAAGACCGCGTGTGGTAGATTTGGGATTGGTACTGTACGATATTGTTGCTTAGGGTTGGCTTGCATTCACGCACATGATACCTCGATGTATACTAGTAATGATAGACCGGAGAACAATTTCACGACTGGATAGATTCTACTTCGCAACGATTGCGAGCATCCTATTCACCCCACTCCATTTAATGACCCAACCCGTGTCCGCCTGGCCATAGAATACGCTAGTCGCTTGTGATACTGATGCTCCGTGAGCATGCCGAGTAAGAACCTTATGTTGCCGTATTTCGATGCCGAGATCGCGCCGATCGCGCCTCGAAGCGGGGTAGCGTGCGGGTGCATGAAGATGCGCGGTCAACCCTGATGTTGATAGGCCGTAGCTTCTGGGTTCTTTCGCCTCGGTCATTCAGCATAGATACCATAAGGCACAAGAGCCAGGTCAAATTTGAGTGAACAATGTGTGCATCTCGAGGAGTTTAATACAAATTGTTGTGTCCGGGTTAGTACTAGAGTCCTCAATGGTGTCATCTTTTCTTCCAATCTTTTAATGATTTCACTTCTTCTCTGTACCTTCCAGAGCCTTGCTATAGCCGAGCATCAAGTTTCATAATGATCCCAAAGAGCCAAATCCCCACCAGGGCATTCGTGGTCCGATCTCCTGGCTCACCATTCATTCTTGAAGATGTTGTTCTGGATGAAGTACGAGCAAATGAAGTTCTCGTGGAAATGAAATACACGGGGCTCTGCCACACGGTGAATTCCCATCCTCCTCCATGCCACCGTTTCCATTTAAGATTTCTATAGATTGCCAAGGTATTGACCCTTTTTGAACTGTCAGGATCTCGTCGTTCAAGCCGGAGGCGTACCTGTCGGTGACTTTCCTGCAGTGCTGGGTCACGAGGGCGCCGGTGTCATCCGTCGCTTGGGCAGTGGCGTCGCGAACAAGTCTCTGTGCGTGGGCGACGAAGTCCTTCTTAGCTTTATTACATGCCGCAAATGTCGACCCTGCAAAGGTGGGAGACTAGGCGCGTGTACTCGTTTCACGGAGATCAATTTTACTGGCGGTCGTGGGCCATCTGTTTCGGAATCTCCCATCTCATTCCCCAATGGAGATCCCATTCGAGGGCAATTTTTCGGACAATCCTCCATGGCGAAACTTGCCATTGTGTCGGAAGCCTCGGTGATGAAGATTGCTCCTGAATTTCACCTCAACCAAACAGACATAGCTTCGCTCACGTCGCTGGGATGCGGGTATCTCACTGGTGCGGGAACAGTCATGAACGTGTTAAAGCCGCATTCAACGAGTCGTTTCATGATTCTGGGAATGGGGGCTGTCGGGCTGTCCGCGCTCATGGCCGCAAAAGCAATAGGAGTCGAGAATATTCTCGCGGTCGACCTTTTTGATTCAAAGCTTGAGCTGGCTACCACCTTAGGTGCGTCACACACTTTGAACGCAAAGGAGACGAAGGATCTGGCTCAGGCCGTGCACAAGATCTTCCCCGAGGGGGTTGACCAAGTACTTGATACGACGGGGGTGGCCTCAGTCATGCAAGCCTCCATCAAAGCGCTGGGGCATGGTGGCCTGCTGGCGATTGTTGGAGCTGCACCAGCCGATGCGGCGTTGACTATTTCTCCGCTGGACTTCTTGATGAATTGCAAACGTGTAGTGGGCGCCGTGGAAGGTGCAGCGGATCCGGCTGTGGTGAGTTGCTTCGATCCCCAGATATAGGAACTTGTCTGACTCATTAAATTTGGCCCAGATACTACCCCAGTTGTTGGATTGGTACAAACAAGGCAAATTCCCCGTGGATAGACTGGCGACAGTTTACAAAGCAAGTCATCTCGACCAAGCCTTGGAGGACCTGCACTCTGGCAAGGTCATCAAGCCGGTTCTAGATTGGACTGACATGTAGTCGACCATTTCTCGTCGGCATCAAATTATGCAAAAGTTCCTTGAATAATTGAAAACTTCAGTTCCAAGCAATCTCAACCAGACTTCGTGTCGGCCATACGTCGGGTGGAGAGGCCGAATGCATTATTCCTTGAGTGCAGGCGATGAAACCCATGCAGAAATGTATCGTCGTAGAATTCTAGATTGCTAAAAGATACTAGCCACATAATCTAATTGCAAAATCGAGACCCGAGAGGCTGAATGTGTGATTATTGAGATCATTTTTCCCTAATTGAGAACGCTTGGCAGGAATGACGACCTTGGAACAGTGGGTAGTCGAATGGAGGAAGTTTCCTATCGCCAGCATCCCTAATCTGGACAAGGATATTTGGAACTTTGCATCTCTAAGAAATTAGACTCAAATCAACACCAAAGCCTGCTGTCATCGTCGGACGGGCTACTGAGGTGGCGCCGACAGGTTCTGGTGCAGTTCCTTTCGTTGCACAGCACCGAAACGTGTGTTACCAACATCGAAGATCTGGAGAGTCATTAGGGCCTGTGACAACATCACAAAGAAAGACATCAGACTTACCGCGTAGATGCCCTTCAAGAAGGTATCACCAAGAATATCCATGTCCATGCTTCCTCGGCTCTGAATCCCTCCATACACGTAGCCTGATTTGGCCTCTGCAAAACCCAGATCTTCTTTCTGCACAACAAACTGCTTGTCACCCACGGCAAAGGAGACAACAGGAAGCTTATCCAGAGCAGTATTAGTTGGATAGATGTATCCCTGGCTTTCGGAGTCGTAAAATGCTCCTTCGATTGCGTCGTAAATTGCCTTGCAGGTGCTGTCATCCACGAGCGCGAGAGTAGTGCCCGTATCGGCAATGGCCTTATTACCTGCACGACTGATTGACTGGCCATTGACCGTGGCGGAGGAAGAGTCAAACATCCAAAAGCCTTGACTGTTATCCACAGGCGTGTAATAGATATCCTCACCCGAAGCAGTAACAGTGTCCTGATCAATGAACCCGAAGGTGTAGAAGGACTCGCCCTTGTCAGGCTCGTCTGCATCGCGCCAGGACCCCAGCTTGGCAGTGAACAGCTCAGCACTCTTTGGAATATCCTCCTGGGAGATCATGCTCTCCACAGGAGTCTTCACCGGTGTAGGCTGAACGGTGTTGATGTTCCCAAACGCAAGTCCCAGGAGACCATCGCCTGAGCCGCTGGCAAACTGAGTGGAAAGATTGTCTGCCAGCTCAATGGCCTGACCTTTAACGATTAAGCCTCCAACATTGATATCGTCGTTGCCGACAATTCCAGAAGCAGAGGAACCATCTCCATAGGAGATTTTCCATGTTGAGTCCTCCTTGCTCTGGTAGGTTGAGGATTTGCTTGGGTCGAAGACCTGATGATTGGTGTTTGACGATAGCACATTGGATGGCAACTTGGTGGACCAGACCTAGACTTGACGTTAATTCATTTTGCTCGTGCTCGTGCTCCCGCTTCTGCTAAAAATGCAGCGCGTTTTCTGCTCCAATGTTTTTGCTTACCCACAAATCCGCCGACCCTGTGTCAAAGTCAAGATTCAAAGTCTGTGCAGGCGTACCGATACCAATTTGCGCGAGGTAGAGGGCATCGTTTTGGACGTCGTCAGCACCAACCTCGCCCACCTCGCCAGGGTCGGCGGTCTTCTTCTGCAACACTTTGCGACGGTGAACGCGTCCGCCGATCGGTTTGTTGGTGTACTGGCGACCAGTCTGGTGCATCACTGTGCCAAAAGTATAGGGCCCCTCCTGAGTTGGATGAAAGCCATACTTTCGCATGAGATGAACGTATGACTTGGTACCCGATCGCTGGTAGCGCGGGTTTGTGATGAGTTTGATCTTAGTAGCAGACATGGCGATCTAGTGGATGGGATTGGAAATGGTGTCCTCCGCGGGAGAGGCGCAGCAGGGCTCTAGTTATATAGCACTCAGACAGCACGTACATGAGCTTCCGCCATAGACGCTGTATGAACCCTTCGGGACGTCTTGCAAGCCATTCCAACAATTCTGCAAAGCTGACTGACTAGGGCCTCGCTGATAACCTGGATCCATTTGCGTTTCACTCTAAGTGGACTGGAGGTGGAGGCAGCTCGAAGCGGGGCAACTGGCCTGCGGACGTGTCATTTGCGCAAGCGGCCTTCCGGCCTGAAAATAATTGTCTTTCGTCATCGCATGTGCCAGGCTCTGCTAGCGTGGAAAATGGCGCCGAGTGACGATCGGCATCGCATCATCCTGGTGGTGGGATCGACAGTAGTGTGTATCAATTGAGCCGAGCTGGCGACTCGTTGCTGCAGTGCTATGGGTGGGATAAGATACAGGCCCGGATATACAAGATGAAAGGAGCACATGCCTTGATTTACTCTCTATCTCAGATTTGTCAGAACACACTTTGTTATCTGAACGCCGTCTTTTGATATGCAAACGCCGACCCCAGTCCCTTCGTAGAGTAAGACCTCAAGGAAGAAGAACAGCAAAAAAAAAAAAAAAGAAAGAAAACCAAAACGAAACAGAACTAGGCCTATTATCGTCTTATCGCCTTCGGGACTTTGACTTTGGTGCGTTGGCCACGCTAGCCGCTCTTGAGGTCGCTGTAGATGCATTCTTACTCCCTTTGGCTGTTTTGGCTTGTTTTGCCTAGAGGCGATTATCAGTGCCGGGAACTTAGAAGCTTGTTTTCACAGCCACGAATGACTTACCACAGTGCCGTTCTTAGCCTTCTTCTTTGCAGGGGCTGCGTCATCTTGTTCTTCCTCTTCATCACGGGCGCGTCCACGCCCTTTACCCTCTCCGTTGGCCTTGGAATCCTTGGACTCCTTGGCATCGGCTTCGAACTCCTTAGCCACGGTATTGAGTAGCGTCGTGCAGCGGCGGCTAATCTCGACGGGTGTTCGACTCAAAAAGAACCAGTCGAATCGGAAGAGAGGGGATTCGCGGATCTCATCGCGGATCTTCTCAAATAAACCGTCTCCTTCCACCCCATATTTGTCAAGCATGACCAGCAGGAAGCGATCCTCTTCCTCGGTATAGACTTTCTTGTTGGTAGTAGACACAGTGTAGTTGATCTTGAGCTGTTGAAGAGGGACACGATACATCTCCATCTTTTTGCGCAGCATCTTGCGCTGGTGATTCATCTTCCTCAGCTTCTCCTCTCCCTGCTCAATCACCCTCAGGTATTTGGGGTAATCCTCAATCTCAGAATATCGCTCCCAAAAGACTGCAGCATACTCCTTGATCTCATCGGGCTCTTTGCTGTCAATCTCAGTAGCGATCCCCTCGTAGTCTGTGCGCCCAAACTTAGCGGAGCCATTGACGAATTGCTGGAAGTCACGACGATTCCAAGTGGAGAATCCCTCTTCTGTCATGGCAGCTTTCTTGGCCTGCTCTTCCTCTGTGAGGGGCTGAGCGTTGTCAATGGTGTATTGGGCCAATTCACGGTCTGCCTCGCGCTCGCTGAGGGTCTCCTCGGGACCTTCTGGCAGCTCCGCCTTGTGGCCGATCTGCTTCTGATGCCAGGCCGTCTCCTGTGCCTGCAGCTCTTGCAACTCGGGCGGGAAGAACTGCCAGTCGTGGATAGAAATCTGCTTTGGAGGGCGTGGCACCTTGGGCTTGGTGTCAGCGGTGCGACCACCGGTGGCCAGGGCCTGACGGTAATACTTGTCGATAGAGTAGAACTGCTCCTTGCGCTCACGCTTGGCAGGATTGATCCAGGTCATACCGATATCCTTCTTGCGATCGGTGAAATCCTTACCGTTCCACTCGTAAGCACTTTCGGAGCTAAATTTCTGCAAGTCATCGATTCCCAGTGACTCATATTTCTTGTTTAACTCCGCCGTTCTCTCTTCGCCCTTTCTCAGAATGGCCTCAAAGTCGTCTTCAGTGAGATCCTTTGAAGTGGCATCGGTGGGCTCATTGCTGAACACATTGGCGGCACCATGCTGAATCATACCGAGCAACTCGTCCTTTGAAGCGGCCTTGTTGGATCCCTGCTGCGCTCTGCCTTGCTGGATTACCAGTTGATCCAAACGAAGTTTTTGGGCCGCCCGCTCCAGAACCTTTTCCTCGATCGCATTCTCTGTCACAAAGCGGAACACTTTGACCTGCTTGGTTTGACCGATTCGGTGCGCACGATCCATGGCTTGTAGATCAGCCTGGGGATTCCAATCACTGTCAAACAGCACCACAATATCCGCGGTTGTCAAGTTGATACCCAAGCCACCAGCGCGTGTAGTGAGAAGGAAGATGAATTTCTCAGATCCCGGTTTGTTGTAGTCGTCAATGGCTGCGATTCGGTCTTCGTGCGCGGTGGATCCGTCAATGCGGCAGTATTTGTAGTCTCGGAAGCAACAGTAATCTTCCAGAATATCAAGAACACGACTCATTTGTGAGAAGATGAGAACACGACTGCCGTCAGCCTTCATCCGCTTGAGTAGCTTGTCGAGAATGGACATCTTGCCCGAATTGTACACCAGATGCTCATCGGTCGTGTAGGGTGGACCGGGCTCAGCACCTTCAAACAAGTACGGGTGATTGCAGCACTTGCGCAACTGCATCACGATGTTCAGCAGTCGAGTTTTCGACTCGCGCTTCCCACCTGCGCCGTTGACCGCATCGATGTCCTTCTCGAGAATTTTCTGATACCACTTTCGCTGCATATCGGCCATGGGGACATACAGATTAATCTCTTGCTTTGGCAACAAACTTTTTTCCACGTCACTCTTGACTCGGCGCAGCAAAAAGGGCCGTAAGACACGATGCAATTGTTGCACGACTGTGTCCTGGTCTGAATCTTGACCAGAGAACCACTGGTCGAATGCCTCCGAGTCACCGAAGACGTCAGGAAGCAAAAAGTTCAAGAGCGCCCAAAGCTCATGCAAGTTGTTTTGCAGAGGAGTTCCAGTGATCAACAGACGATTACGAGAGTTGAATAGACGAATGATTTGGGAGAGGGAGGACTCCTCATTCTTGATGCGGTGGGCCTCGTCGATGATGATGTATTCCCATGGAAGCTTTTTCAGCGCCGACTTTTCGCGAAGAATCATCTCATAACTGGTGATGCAGACGTCAAAATTTTCGTCAGCCAACCTCTCATTGATCAAGCGCTGTCTTTCATCTTTGTCTCCTTGCAGAACGAGAACGTCGATGCCAGGAATCCACTTTGCAAACTCGCGCTTCCAGTTGTCGAGGGTGGACTTGGGTACGGCCACCAGATGCGGTCCAGTGATATCGCAAATGAATCGTAGGTAACCGAGGAATGAGATCGTTTGCAGTGTCTTTCCCAGACCCATTTCATCGGCCAGAATACCGGAAATTCCATTTTCGTGAAGAGATACGAGCCAGTTCAGACCGGCGATCTGGTAATCTCGGAGTTCTCCATGAATAAAAGCGGGCGACTCGCGGAAAATGGTGGTGCTGTCGCCGCCCCGCTTCTCATCCTGCAGAAGCTCAGCATCCTCTTCTTGCTCTGTTCGACGTCGCCGATCCCCGCTTGCGCCGCCCGAGCGAGAGGAGCCCTTCCGAGCCTTCGCAGTCTTTTCCTCGTTCTGACGATCAATCTCAGCCATGATCTCCTTGATGCGAGGGTTGGGGTTTGTCTCAATAAAATGGCGGAACAGGTCGGTAAGGCCAAGGAGATATCTGAATCGGCGGATAGAATCATCGTCCTAGAAGAGATAATGTCATCAGCGACAGAATAAGGCAAAATCAAGAGTGGAGTATGATGTACCTTGGACTCGTCCAAACGACCGTGCTTCTTGCCCAGGAGACTTTTTCTCAATTGCGTGGCTTCTGATCTGCGACGACGTCCATCTGCTTGAAGGTCGCCTGCGACACTACTGGCAGTTGTGTTGGGATTCGTATCCGAGTCCTAGAAAACGCAGAGGCTGTCAGTTTCGATTCGTATCACCACCGATTTGGAAACTTCGACGCATCATTACCGTGTACTCGGGGGTGTCCTGATAGCTCTGCTAGCGAGTTAGAATGGTCTGAAATAAACAGCATGGCAGGAGACCAGAATTGAACTGGTGAAGCGTCCGCTCTCACAACGAGATTGTGGGAGAGCACAAGAGCATAGCATACCTGAGGCGCGTCTGCACTATCGACGGGGATCGAAGGAATAGCATCATCGTAAGCATCAGTCATAGGGGTATCTGCCTGAGATGGCGAATCGGTCGGGGCTGGTGCCATTTCGACGTTCGGCGCTTGGCGCGCAAATATCAATGCAAGATGACCACAATTTCACTTTAAGCAATAGATTTGTCGCGTTTTGCACAAGCAAAGGTAGAAAGGCCTTCAACACTGGGTCGATTGCTTTTAAGAAGGTCCTGAGGATGAAAAGGTTTGAGTAAACAGGCAGCTCCTCGGAAATTGAAAGCCTCGCCTTGGTGTATTGGGGGGGATTTGAAGGTGGAGGAAGTCGCAAGAATGATGCCAGGCGCGCCGAAGAGTGCAAGAGAGCGCGGCGAGCAGATACGCGCTGATTGGCGTAGAGTTCCCGCTCAGGTGGCTGCCCGCTCACCACCTGCCTCAGTGCCCGGCCATGCATGGATGACTCAGCCTGTGGAAATGGATGCCCGGAAATTTGGGCTCTCTCATACACATCTGATGCCTCAGCCTCGGAAAAATAGATTCCCCCGCAAAGTGGGGTCACGTTACCGGGTCAGTGCAAAAAGATGATCATCTGCAGTATCGGGTACCTGTACAAGCCCCCCCCTCTACTCTGCCAACAATACCTTGCACTTGCAGTCACGAGAAGTTGGGACCTCAACTAGGTCGAATTCCCACCTTTACCAACTTCGATACGGGAGTTGTGTTTGAGTTCTTTTTGTACACTTATATTCTTATATCTTTTTTTTTGTCAAAGTATACAACGGCCTTTTTGCCGTCTCATTCCTGAAAGACTAGCCCACGTCACCTGGCAAGCTACAACGACGTCGCAGCTCCGATTGCTTCAGCTATACGGTATCTGATCCTCTCATCAGGTTGCCACCTATCATGGACTCTATGAGGTCATTGAACACCTCGTTGCCGGCTTCGACCCCCCGCCTGCAGCCATCCGAGCAACTGCTCCAATCCTTCAAAGCGGCTGCGTTATCTGTCACCAATCTTTATAAGAGTGCTGTCTGTGAACAAGCGCAAGCACGCTCTGCTGGCTACCAAGATGCCATCGAAGACTTGCTCCATTTCTTGGATCGAGAGAACCTCGGCCTAGGCGACGGTGAAGGGTGGAAAGTCCGGCAGTGGGCAACGGCAAAGTGCGACGGGACGGGATCTCAGACAAGTGAGGAGGAGGACCGGGCCGACTCCGAGAAGTCCGATCAGGGAGCAACCCCTTTAAATACTCGAAAGGAACCTCCAGCGCCAGAACCGTCATCTCGTCAGCAATCTGCACCCGTTTCGACCCCCGTGCCAGTCCCCGTGACTCACCCCGAGACCACCACGCCCACCCCACAATTACAAGAGGTAGTTGCATCGCCAGCTGTCTTCACGTTCACTGCCGGACCAACGTTTCCTCAATATCAGGAACTTGACATGGAAATGCAACCTACCGACCATTCCAATTCTCCACTGCCGGAAGGATCTCCCGTCAACGTCTCCTTGATGCCTCGTACACCCCGCCAATCCCATCGTCACAACCACACGCACCCTTATACAAACGCGCGACCTTCTCCTCGGGAGGCTCCCGCTACTCTGGGATCGAAACGGAAGCACACGTTCCCCGACTTCTTTGATTTATCTGGCCTATCGAATGGGAGGGACAACACGTTTGGCGGAGGGAAACGCGGCAGATTCACCTAGAAGCCGCCCTTGATTGAAACTCTACGACTCGACGAGATGACGAATTTTTCCTTCTGATTGTCCTGCAGCAGCTAGGTGGACACTTGAGTGTTTTTTCGGGGGGTGCATTTTGGGGGACCGGGAAGCTTTCGCATACGTCCGGGCTTTTCTGCATATTATTCTTTTGATGATTCTTAAAGGTGGTTTTTTTATCTGTCTCTTCTCTGTGTTCACTTACTGCTTTTTCTATTTCTCTGGTCTCTGTTTCTCTGCTTTCCTTTTTTCTTTCGGGATTCGCCTTCCCTCATTCATATACACCTTCATATACCTACCCTACAGCATATAGAGCAGTCGTGTCTCGATGATACCCGGTGTGGGCAGCTATCCATATTCATGATAGCCCAGCTAATACATATATCATACATCTGACCTCGGCACTGTGCAGTAGAAGCATCCCTCTTCCTTCTCGAGATGTCCAGTTGCGGTGTCGCGCGACAACTGAACTCAGAGGGTGGCGCAAATGTCGCTAATTAAATGCCCTCCAGAGTCCCAGTCCAATCAGACTCGCCGATATTGAGGCAATACCCAAGCGACGTGATCCCATCTTGTACTTGGTCGGGCCCTGCATGATAGCCTTCTCTTGTTTGCGAAGGTTGTTCATGCCAGTGTAGTAGCTATAGACTCCCAGACCAATGAATGCAGCAGAGCCTGATATATCAATGTTAGTAATTTCACCCTTCCAGAGATGAAGCATCAATCGACTGACCTGTCACTCGGCAGCTCATACAGTCATCCCATTGATCATCCTTTATCGCCTGCTTTGCACTGACGACCTCTGATGAAGAGGAAGATAACATGATGGGTGAAGATGCCGAGCAATATCCTGGGAGCTGCAGAAATATGTACAGGCACTCAAAGGAGGAGCTCGGTTCGGGTCAAGACGTTGACGGGCTTGGACTGACTTGCGGATACACTTCGACACTCACCAACACAGCCAGAAAAGCTTATCAGTAGAACGGACCGAGGCGGAGCTCCGCGGCAGATCGCAAGAGCTTCCAATCTACCGGCAGCTTTGCGACCTCATGACCTGGATTACAGTCGACATTCACGATGAGTGGCGAGATTGATGCTCTCTACATATTTGACGAGCATAAGTATGTATTCTGAGCCAGCAGGAGTATCACTGAACTAACAATCCTTCATCTAGTGCCCCTCTCGTTGAGCACGTTTACCGATCCCGCCCGCCATCGGCCGCGGCCATCCTGCCCCTCTACCTTGCTCATGCTGCCCCACGCCCTTCATTAATATATCTTCCTGGGACAACACCTCCAGTGACGGTGTTTTCCACTGTCCAGTCCAATATTCTGTTCCTTGCCCTATCAGAGGTGGATACAGAACCACTCTTGGTGCTGGAATTCCTGCATCGTGTCGTTGATATCCTCGAGGAGTTTGTGGGCGCGCCATTGCTCTCGAGCAAAATCCAGGCCAATTACGAGGTTGTTGCGCAGTTGCTCCATGAAATATGTGATGGCGGCATCGTATGCAACACAGAACCCAATCTTCTCCAAGAGGTTGTGGATGTGCCCGGGTGGATGGGGAAGCTGCTGGGTGGAATCAACGTGCCTGGGTACGACTTGAATCTGAGAGACCTACATTATACCAATTATCTGGCTGACCTTACTGTTCTGAGTAGCTCATCAACGCCAGCACTGGGCAGTACGAACCCACTCAAGCAGACGATAGCTGCGGCCAATGTGTCGCAAGGCCCTGCGATTCCATGGCGGCGTTCCGGCGTTCGACATACCTCCAACGAGCTGTACGTTGATATCATTGAATCCTTGTCCGTCACCGTCGCTCCTTCCGGTCGGGTGCTTTCTGCGCTCGCATCTGGAACAATCGCATTTACCGCGAAAATATCTGGAGTCCCGGATCTACTTCTCTCATTGTCCGCCCCGGGAGGCCAACAATCACTCGCGCGCAAGCTGGAACTTCCCGTCTTTCATCCTTGCGTACGACTTGCCCGTTGGCGAGAGCGGCCCGGCGAGTTGAGCTTTGTGCCTCCAGACGGGCGATTTATCCTGGCCGGATATGAGGTCGATCTACTGCCAATTGACCCGAGCCTCGACCAACCTCCCACCCACATGGAAAAACTGTTCCTCCCGGCTCTTGTTGATATTCGAAAATCACTGGGTGCTACCGGCGCCGACTTTGAGGTTCGGTTGACATTGAACACGAACTTCCCGGGCCAGCCATCTGCCTCTCGGCCTACCGGCTCGCGGGGTGGGTCAGGCTCGTCAACCCCGTCATTCCTCGGGGGTAGTGGTGGGACATCCTCTGGGCCGGTCCTGGAGGAGGTGGTGGTCACGGTGCCCATTTCCAAATTTGTGCGTCACATCACGGACATGCAGGCCAGTCGTGGTGATGCGCAATTCACCCACGCCACCGGTCTCTTGGAATGGCGAGTTCCGACGGGTAAAGACGCTGGGACGATTACTGGGACCGCCACCCTGCGCTGCACCGTATCAGGATATCCATCTGCCGATGAGGAGATGGACGATAGCCCGGAAGATGAAGATGCCGATACCAATCTTCTGCAAGGGTACTATGAGGCGCCAGCTTCGTACGACCCAATGACCAGCAGAAGCGGCAAGACGCGAGACCCGTCAAAACGAAAGAAGAAAAAGAAGAAGTCAAGCAAAAAGTCTCGATCGACGGAAGACACTGGCGAGACACCCGCTGATGGCGGGTGGTCAGAAGACCCTTCTAAAGCCAAGGCGCCCTCGCCGAATCCCTCCAAACCACAAACTCCGCAACCCACCACCCTCGCCCACCCTCTATCTCAGCTACCGTCCTTTTTCACTCCTTCATCGACAAATCGTTCCACTCCTCGGAGGACGAAGGCGCAGATCAATGCCAGTCTGATGCCCAACTCAGCCTCTGTCTCCTTTGCCGTGCGTGGCTGGCTCCCTTCGGGCATCAAGGTCGACAGTCTGACGGTCGACCAACGCCGCAGCCGTGGACTCGGCGAAAGCGTCAAGCCATACAAAGGTGTCAAGTATCTCTGTGTCAGTAAGCGTGGAGTGGAACGGCGATGTTAATGACCATCTTTCGGTCAAATAGTGTTACTGAATATTCAATTCCGTCCACTGGGTCCACGACATCCTGCGAGGATACCATCCGCAAACGAACCTTGTCTATCCCCTCCCTTTTTTTCCCCGTAACAACCAGCTTCAGTCTCATTTCTTTAAGCATCCAACAGTGCCGCGAAAAACGATCATGGCCAGCTTGGTAGAGGCATCAGCATATTGTTACAGTTTTCTAAGTTATTCCTTGGCCGGGCAGAGTTGGGCAAACAAGCCACTACTGCTGTAGGTAGTAGGACTCGGTGCTACGTAGATACGACTGCAGTTCCTCGTTCCGTGTGCCTTCTAGTATCGCAGTGAATCGCTATCTTTTTTGCGTTGGCTAGTACGAATCTCCTACCTGTTCGCAACTGGTCGGTGGATATTTGGCCCATGAAATGTGGCCTTGAAAGTCAGGCTGCTGAAGATGAGATGGATGGCAGAGCTTTGGGGGGGCTCTCGGCCATGCTTGGCTTCTGCTCGAACCCTCGGTGCTCAACCTTACCTGAGCTTAACATTCGATGAAGTGGGTAACCTCTCGGCGCATGTGGAGTTGAAGTCAAGTTCTCTTCCTGTCTTCCTCCTCGCTGCGCGGCCACTCTTAGATTCATACCATCGCCACTTTGAATAGACTTGTACCCGTAATCGCTGGTAAAAGTGCTCGCCTCCGTAACTGATCGCTTTCTTTCCACTGAGACATATCTGGTTCAATCCTCCCTGGCGCACTTACACTGATCGGACTACGGAGAAAGTATGGTTGTGCATGGATCTGTGGATTTTGCTGATACTACGTACTAACGAGAAAGTCAAAGGTTCATCAACACCGTGGTTTTTTGATCGGGTTCGAGCTCAGTCCACGTTGCCCTTGCATGCGATTCCAGCCTCATGACTGGCAAGCTACTCGAGAACGAAGAGAACCTTTCCTCTCCGCATTTCGAAAATTTGCCTTTTGGTCGCTTATAAGTTCCCCTTGTCCGCCCTGGTCTCATCCTTGCTTACTCTCTGACTGGAATGCACAGCTTGCATGAAGCTCACCCGAACGCAACGGTAATTGAATGGATGTCGCACCGAGCATGAACCCACAGACTTCCTTTCCTGCCTTTGACCTTTACGATCATCTCTTCTTGCTTCAATCAAGAGGGTCGATCCAGGCTCATGGCGGAGATAAGAACAACCCCCGCGTGCCCCCGTTGGCTCGAAGCAACTAAACCCAACTGGGTCCCGCAAACTGGCCGGTTTCGTGATTTACTTGATTATCACGCCATTCCTGGTGATGTACCCTTTGATTTCCGCCCCTGAATGTGATTCGAAGGAAGTCCAATAAATCTCCGCTTCAGTGTAGGCTGCATTTACTTTGATTCGTGATCCTGTACGACTTTCACGCCCTCTGAATTGATAAACCCGCCTACCGGGCCCCCGAAGAACGTGGCTACTGTAGATAGCAGGTTGCCAAGTACCTTTGCAGATCCCAAGAGGTCACCCAAACCCGAATAGGAATGGGCTCAACGCTACGAACTGCCCGTCGTAGCAGGTGTTTTCAGCTTTGTTGGAGCCGACGAGTCTAGAGGGTGCGTGTCCCGTGGGTAGTCTTTTGGTGCATGAAATAGTCATCAGTCGACATCTTTGGATCTTCCTTGCTGTGACCACGGCAGAGGTGGCTTGCAATATGCATGATAACCACGATCTGGCCATGCGCCTCAGCTAGCACCAGATTGTCCACTGGTCAATGGCCCAGTGAGACCTACAGACCACCCACATCTGATTCCGAGTTTGTGGCGAGGCGGCTCGTTCGTTTTTTTTTTTTTTTTTTTTTTTCGTTTTTCTTTTTTTTCTGAGAAGGAATAAGAAGCAATGGAAAAAAGAAAGGAAAATAGCTTCAGCGGGCGATGACGGGCCTATCATTGAATTAGGTTGCGTGATTGCGATTCCTCTTCATTTTTCCATCTACCTCTTCTGTCTATTCGTTATGAGCATCTCGCTCTCACTTGTCACGGTCGAGTGAAGGTATTTAGTACTCTCGTCGCGCGATTGCATTCTTTCTCTGTCCCCCCCCCCATCTCTCTCTTTTCATATCCAACGACTCCCTCCCTCCCTCTCCCTCTCTCTCTCAGCCACTCAGCATGTCGACATCCAAAGAGGTGGATGACAAAAAGCAGCCCGGCTTCGTGCTAGGTGCAGAGGTTGATGAGTCGGCCTCACTCGACACAATCACTGCTCTCGTAGCAGAAGGTACCATGCCCGTGTCCTGGCAATCCCCTAAAGAAGTTCCTTCTCCTCATTTCACTTTGCCTAATTGACTAACTCTGAAATCTCAGACCATCAACATGAGATCCAGCTCCGCACCATGTCCTGGCAAAAGACCGCGGTCTTGCTGGCCGGTGATCAAGTCTGCTTGGCGATCATGGCGCAGTCATGGTCTCTCTCGTGAGTCGATACGGTTCACGGCGCTCCGACTATGGGTAGGAGGTTTGCTACTCACAATACTGACCATCACCAACCTGATTCCAGAGTCCTTGGATGGGTGCCCGGAATCATCACGATGATTCTCGCAGGTGCCTTGTTCTGGATCACATCCATCACCATGCATAAATTTATCATGAAGCACCCGCAGATCAAAGATATTTGTGAGTGGTGCCGATGTCTACAGGCGTATAGAGACCGGGAATGCCTTGAGCTCTCGGAACATGAGAAGCGCATCAATTTACCCTGCATCCCTGTACTGACCAGTCGATGGACGTGCAGGCGACTTTGGATACTATGCGTTTGGTCAGAGTAAAGGGGCCTTTTACTTTTCAGCTTTCATGCTGTTAGCCAACAATATCATCTTGATCGGATTTCATGTCCTCACCGGTGCCAAGGTCCTCAATACTCTCTCTGATCACTCGCTATGTACGGCCGTCTTCTCGGGCATCGTCACGATCATGGGTATTATCATGTCTGCTCCACGCACCCTTCGCCATGTGAGCTTCATGTCCATGTTCTCCTGTAAGTCATCCAGCCCTCACCTCGCCCTGAATTTCATAAGAAGTGAAATTCAGATTTCTTTCCACTGACCCTTCATAACCCATCTCCCATCCACAGCCGCCTGCATGGGCATCGCCATCTTACTCTTCCTCATCTTCGCCGGCATCGAAAAAGCACCTCTCTACGGCTACAATGGCAACTACCCCAGCGACGGACCCGTCCGAACATACGCATTCCCACTCCCAGGAACAACATGGGTCGCTTGCATGAACGCCGTCCTCAACATCACCTTCCTCTGGGTCCCCCAGATCCTCTTCCCAACCTTCATTGCCGAAATGGAACGCCCACAGGACTTCCCCAAAGCCCTGGCCGTCCTAGCCGGTATCTCAGCCATTCTCTTCATCGTACCCCCGGCCATCGGATTCCGATATCTCGGCCAATATGCCACCGCGCCCGCCTTTGGCAGTCTCGGCGTCACCGCCTACAAAAAGGCCTCGTTCGGCTTCGTCATCGTGCCCACGCTCATCATCGGCGTCATCTACGCCAACGTCACGGCCAAATTCATCTATAACCAGGTCCTGGGCCGGTCGCGGCATTCCCACAGCAACACGTTGATCGGATGGGGCGTCTGGGGTCTGATCATGATCGGGATCTGGTTGATTGCATTTATCTTTTCCGAAGTTGTTCCGAGCATGGGCGACTTTCTCTCGTTGTTGGGCGCGGCGTTTGATTCCTTTTTCGGATTCATCTTCTTTGCGGTGGCGTATTGGCAGTTATATCGGGGGCGGCTGTTTGACGGTCTGTCGAGGACGATCATGACGCTGATTAATGTGTTTGTGATGATCGTGGGCTTGTTCATGCTGGGCCCGGGATTGTATGCCGCGGTGGAGGCGATCATTGCCGATTATGCGGGATCGACAACCCCGGCGTTTACATGTGCCAATTTGTCGATTTAGTTCTGGTATATACGGCACGAGGGAAGCTTCGATCTGCTCTGTGGTGATCTGGATCAGCGATGACGGGGCATGGGACCTGGTGTAGTGAATGTCTAAGAAAAAAAAAGAACAAAAGAGCAGACAATCGATCAACTCGGAGGGCAAGTGTCTAGGGATGTATGCGGAATCGAAGCCTCCATAACATTCAAAGATCTCCAATCTTTGCAGAAGAACACCTTTCAAAACCCGCCTTTCTCCGCAATGTACGCAGCTGCCAACCGAAACTTGAATGGAAACTCGTGGAAACGAAGATCAACCGAGGCCCAAGTCCATACCCGCATCGAAAGTACAACTTCCTCCTCCTCCACCGACCTGACCGAGTCAAAAGTAGACAGTCGTACATCGAAAAAATCATCCAAGTATTGACAGCATAATCAATTTTTGCAACTTAATTACATGAAGTCACCTGCAACTCAAAAACCTACTAGAGCTCACAGACCAATCCCTGTCACAAAAAAGAGTGATTCTCCATTCCGCACTTATAAATGAGGGAAGGGCTTGGTATACCTTGCGCCTGCCATTGGTTGCACTCCTACCACCATGTGGCACTCAAAGTTTTGATGATCGCTTTTCGAGCGCTTGAAGGACGAAGTAGGCAACTACAAAGTTTGTTAGAAGGATCTTCATGAAATGTAGCTCTTTTGGGCCAGGGGGGATATAGCACCGTGCGTGCACCACACAGGACATGGAGGCAAGCGGATTCACAGATTATAATTAAGCATTTATAAAGGCAGGGGGGTGTATGTGTGTGTGTGTGTGTGTGCGTGTTTCAAATAGGAGAGCAGATCTGGGGTATCTTCAAAGCATGATGACCAAAAATTGTAGACATAATGGGGCATATTATCAATCAACGGGTGATCTTGAGAGGGTGTACGATGGGAAAGAGAGTGGTGAGCCTCCAGCACCGATTAGCCAACGTTGGCGAGAATCATGCTGATGCTGGAACTTGAAGGGCATGGTCGTCATCAACTTCCATGGACTGTTGCCGCCACATCGTCTTTCCCAATCTGATCGGACCCAGTGCCCATGCGTGTCTCATTAAAAGAAAAGACGGTACAAAAGGTCCGGTGATGACGCGAAGCAAACGATATCGCGGGCACAGACTGTAAAGACGAAAGGGAGAAAGAGAAGGCATATTCAAGCGCGTGGGGTTTGAAATCACGACTGAACGCGAAAGGGAGAGACGGGGAAGTAGATCATGTCTGATGGGGGCTTTACTCACTGGCAGCAACAACCGCAGCGCGGCCAGCTCCGGCTTTGGCGCTCCCACCACCCAAGGTCAGGATATAACGTAGCCAGCCAAGAGTCACTTTCTTGCCACTGCGGTCAAAGTCGGGCACCATGGCGCTGGCTGCCTTGAACTTGCTCAATTTACCGGCATACGGCGGGTAGCGGATGGACAGAATGGACTCAAGCCAGCCTGGGCTGCTGGTGATAGGGCGACGATGCACCCAAACATCGAAGCTGGAGCGGCCACGGTAAGAACCGTAACCACTCTCACCAACACCACCGAATTGCAGTGTAGGGATATGCAGAGCTGCGTCGTTGCAAGACACACCACCCGAGCGAGTAGAGGAGATGACTGCTCTGGAAGTTAGTACCGGGAGATATGGCTAGAGACGCCAGTGGGTTCACATACTCTTTTCCACTTCGGCTTTGTTACCGAAGGGGTACAGACCAAGCGGGGTGCTCTGCACGCCGTTGGCGAGTCTGATCGCCTCGTCGAGATTCTCGACGGGCAAAATGGGGATGAAAGGACCGAAGCTCTCTTGTGTGCACATGGAATCCTCCACGGAGTCGACCTGGACCACCGTGGGCTCAATGAACAGTGTCTTTTCGTCCATGGTACCGCCAAGCAGAATCTTACCCTTGGTGTTGTCGAGCATGGACTTCAGGCGCTGGAAGTGAGTCTCATTGACGATGCGGGAGTAGTCGGGCGAGCCCTTGGCACCGTTGGGGTAGAACTCCGCGTAGGCCTTTTTGAACTCCTCCACCACCTTGGGCACAAGCTCCTTCTCGACAAGAAGATAGTTCTGCGACGTACAGATTTGACCTGCATTCAGAACCTTGCCCCAGAGCATGCGACGCGCGACCAGACGTGGATCGGCATGCTTGGAGACAATGGCCGGGTTGATACCGCCCAGCTCCAGCACCACGGGGGTCAGGTGAGGAGCGGCAGCCTTGGCGATGATGCGACCGACGTTGGCACCACCGGTGAAGAAGATCTTGTCCCAGCGCTCGGCCAACAGAGCCTGCGTCTCGGGGACACCCCCTTGAACAACAGCATAGCAGGATGGGTCGAGGGCGGCTTCGCAGATTTTCTGCATCACGGCGGCGCTACGGGGCGCATTTTCGGAAGGCTTGATCACGACGGTGTTACCGGCAGCGATGGCGCCGATGACGGGGCCCATAGTCAACTGGAAGGGGAAGTTGAAGGCACTGCGCAAAGTGGCGGAGCCATCTGTTAGTCTTGATTTGCTCGATGACTGCACCCAAGGGAGAAAATCTCCGGCTAAGCTGCAGGGGAATGCTTGAGAAAATCATTACTTACCCGATGACCAAAACACATCCCAGAGGATCCTTGCGAATCTTGGGGCTCATGAACGTAAAGGTCAGATCAATGTCTGGCGCCTTTTCATCCTTGACCCATTTGTGTAGATTGCGAGTCGTAAAGACAATATCGTTGAGCAGCCAGCTGCTCTCTGCCACCTCGGCTTCGAATCGTGGCTTGTTCAGGTCCTGGGCGCAGGCCTCGACGATTTCCTCCTCATGGTCCTTGATGCTATCATCCGGCGACGGGGTCAGCTCCCGTCCAATCCATCCACTTTTGCTGCCCCTTCTGCTTCTCGATTCCACTTACGCCCAATAGAGCTTGCGCAGCTGAACGAGACGAAACTCGACATCGCGCGTCTTGTTCTCGAGGAAGGCCTTTTTGGTGGTGGCGATGCGCGCAGGAATGGCCTCGAGCGAGGTGAATTGCAGCTCGGGTAGTTGCACACCCATTGTAAATTGAACCTGCGGTCGGAAAGGGTGGGTTTGTCTTTTTTGAAGGCCCGGTGATCACTGTATCTCAATAGGTGTTTGGCAGATCCCAGAATACAAAGGTTGGCAAATCTTCAAAGCAGCTTGAATGGTCGAGACTCTCTTTCCCCTCGCCAGTGAGCACCGGCGCAGAGACCCGTTTTAAGCAGACGCCGGACAAGGCCGAGTTCTCCGCACCGAACGAGTCGAGTGGCACATGGAACCAAAGTGTACCCGAGCTCGGCCTCTTTTTGCTTAAAAAGGGTTGGTTCCAGGTCATTGCTCTGCCGCCCCCTGATGGTGGACGAAGGTACTGTGAGAAGCCGACAATCTCACCGTTGATGGGGGTTGCAGAAGTACCCTGCTCAGCAGAGTATGACTCTAACGCTGATCACTCCCTGACTCCCTCGGGGTGTGGTTGTTTCTCAACTTTGGCGTCCTTCACGCTTTCCGCATGCTGGACTGCTTTACGGGTCATCCTGAGGTCCCAGATGGACCCAGTGCGACCATCGTTCAGTCGAACCAACTCCACCGGCGTTCCAGACTAACAGCCGCGGCTTCAGATCAATGATCAACCCCACCGACAGGACCAGTGCACGGGCATTTCACATGATCACCAGTCTATCTGGTTAGATCAGCAACAGAGAGGGTTTCCTACGATGGGGACAACATCAATCGGTTTATGCTTGATACAGTTTGTATTCGATTGATGACGGCATGGACTCAGGGGCCGCTTTGTTGTACTCCAAAGTCGCAAAACGATGCACATGCTATATATGAAAAGGGTCCACCCGAACAATTTCAACAACTCAATCGATCAACTTCCACATGTACGTCCACAGGGCCTGTCTTCGAGACGGTGGAGATGGGAAAGTGAGAGCATCTCTACAGGTCTGTATTGACAATATTCGTCACCAAATCTAAAAAGAAAGACAAACCATCCATTTGCTTCAGAAGCGGAGAGGTCTCTCCAAGGTCAATGTTACTAGAGAACAGAAGTTGAAAGACTTATCGACTTGGAAATGTAACATTCAAGAGAAATTTGAAACGATCAATCGGGACAAACGCCGCTATGAATCCAGATGGAGAATAGGCCCTTTCAATGACGAATAAAGGGGGAAAATGAGAAACAGATGGGAAGACTCAACACATCAAACTTCTACCTACGGGCTCGCTCCGGAGGGGGGGGGACATCCCTTTAGTTTTTGAACTGATCCTCAGTCACACCTTTACCCATGGCAGCCGTACTGCTCACACCGCCAGAGACCATCTTGAGCAAGTTATCCACGTAGTTGGCACCGCTCCATTTTTGGTGCGTGACCACGTCGACGCCCTGTTCCATCTCCGGCTCCTGGACCATCTCGCCGTAGGCACGCATGCCATTCTGCGAGTAGGCCTTGGCAAACTGGTGTGAGATGAGAGCAGTGGTGTGCAGACCGGCCAGGGTGATGAACTGCCAGCAGTATCCCAACTGACCCAGGCGCTTGATGTAGGTCTCTTGCTCGTCACGAGGCATGGCCTTCTTCCAGTTGAAGGAGGGAGAGAGGTTGTAAGCGAGCCTATGGAGAGGAAATGGCGCGTCAGTATGAAGTTCTGGGTTTGGTTTCGCTTCGACTTGTCTGCGGAGGGGCCAGGGATATGGGACAATCAACTCACTTCTGCTCGGGCCAGACGGCGTGCACACCGTCGGCAAACTCCTTCGCCTGGTTGTAATCGGGCAGCTTACTCTCCATCCAGATCAGATCGGCGAACGGAGCATACGCCACAGCGCGGTTCACTGCGCACTGAGTACCACCCTGGTAACGGTAGAAACCCTCACGGGTGCGAGGAGCATCCCAGTTCCAGTAAATGTCGACTCCAGCCAAGCTCTTGGCAATAGCGCGAGCCTCATTGTTGCTCTTACCCTTGGCAGCCTTGCGGTACTGCTCGATCAGGCTCTTCTTATTCGAGTGGGTCCCGGCGTTGATGGCATCCTCCACGGCATCGTCAAAGAGTTTGAGGCCAGCCTGGGCGGTCCACTGGTCCTCAATGGCCTGCAGCTCGGGGCCATTCTTGCCAGCCTGTTCGGCAGCGACCATGAGATCGTTCAGGGCCTGAAGGCTGGGGTTGGTAGAGCCGACAATGAAGGCATGGTCACGGTGGTCGATGGTGGAGGTGATGAGGGTGGCGGCTTCAGAGTCTGTGCGAGCAATGGCGAGGAGGTCACTGCCCATGATATCGGCCTGGGCACGAATGGCAACGAGACGGTTGATGTGCTCGCTGATGGGGACGAGCACCTTGCCGGCCATGTGACCGCACTTCTTGGTACCGGGGGCCTGGTCCTCGATATGAATACCAGCGGCTCCTCGCTCGACGAACAGCTTGGTCAGCTTCATCACGGCAGTCAGACCACCGTGGCCAGTGTCGGCATCGGCAATGATGGGACGGAGGTAGTCCACATTGGCAACCTTGGAGCGCTGTTCCTTGGGGGTTGTGATGCGTTCCTCCCGCTGCTTTCGGTCGTGGAAGAGCTGAGCCATGAATAATTGGTTGACCTTGCGGGGAACGGTGTCCTATTATAGAGAGGTGGTCATCAGTATTGCACCTCCACGCCTCGACCCTTCCAGGAGTTGTCTATATCTACATACCATAGGGTAATCGGCAAGGTCAGGAGAGGGCTCGTCGGTAGACGAGGCCGTTGAGGAGCTCTGCCATCCAGAGACGTAGATGGTATCCAGGAACTTGCACATCTGCGTGATCATCGTGGGCTCCAAGCAGCCATATGTGTAGCTGGCCTCCTTGTTCTGCTCGGAATTATGATGCATCAGCGGGCTGTGTTCCATGCCTCACACACATCTTGTCCCCATCATCCGAATTCTTACCTGCCAGTTCTGTTCCAAGATGCCCCAGAGCTTCTTGGCCTGCACGATGGAGGGATAGTTGATGGTCAAGTTACCACGCTTGGCCACAATCTGCTCGGCTGTGAAGGGACGTTTGGTGAAGCGCCATCGGGAGTCTTTCCACCAGTTCTTCACAGCTTCAACTTCCTCCGCAAACTTGCGGTCTTCATCCTCGTGGAGGCCCATGGTCACGGTGATGTGGAGATTATTAGGCACAAACGATGGATCACTGCGCAACGGTATCGATTTACTGAAGGAATCAGAAGGAAAGAAAAATAGACAATTCGATTAATGATTCAAGACTGAAGTCCACAATTCAGAATCACGAGAGTATTCCCCAATAGAAAAAGAAGGCTCTTTCACAAGACCGAGGGGAAACCCCCGGGGTACTTATTTACCTTTCGTCCATGCGTCACCTGCAAGTCAACATGGTCGGTAAACGCTCGGCTTAGCGGGTGAACAGCTTGTGGTCAAAACCCTGGAAGCCTAGGCATTCCCGTTGACCAACATAGTCAGCTCGATCTCATATCCAGTAGGATTTCCGCATTCATGAGTCTGGCTCCGAAACCCGGAAGGCGGGTGCGGTGGTTCGGAAGAGAGGATCCAACCTCTGGAGATCCTCGGTCTAACGGACAGCTGGGCTCGGCGCCTCTACTTACTTTAGCACTCATGCAGCTCTTGCCGCAGAAGTACTCACCTGCGTTGATGAGCCTTGCGACCAAAGCACCGCATGTCTTGAGACTTTATTTAAAATCGGGATCTCTCCGACTTGGATCGCACTGTACATCTTGTCTTCTTATTTGAGACGATAGTCAAGAGAACCTAAGCAAGCCATGGGGGTGGAAGAAATCGGCGTCAAGTCGTGAAGAAAGTTTAAATGACGTCGCCCGACACATGCGTGACAAACGTGACAGTACGCTGCAACTTTCACATGCGGCTGGAGTCGGAGCTCCTGGAGATGATGCGGAGGGTTAGCTGATTCACCCCAACATCAGATTGGGTAAAATTGAGACCTTCGCATCATCCAGTGAGACTCTATCTTTCGTGTTCATGTGATTTCTGATGACTTGCACTGATGTTGTAGTCTATTTGTACGAGCGACTCTAGTCCATCCCGAAGGCGAAAAAGGAGACTTGCGTCTATGGACTGTAATTTTGCTTTGGTCTCCGAGCCCACAATACGGTTCTGTCATGCCCCGGTATTCGATGCCATCGTGCTCCACAGTCCGCTGAGACCATGCATGTGGACTACAACTGTACTGGCAATTGGGTATACCATGGACTAAAGCAGGACACACCACATCCCGACATTGAAAGACGTGTTACCTCAAGTCTCTATACTCTTAAAGTCCTAAAAGCTCTTTTCCTGGTCATCAAGGCGATCGATGTGTACGCCATTGTTAATGTCCTTGGGGACCGATGTCCTAGGTTTTGCCTGGGCTGAACATACTGCCAAACTGCCAAAGCCCCCATGAAGCATTCGTATTTCTGGCATCTCACCCTATTAAATAAGTACTAAACTCACACGAGGTACTACCCATCTGGCGAAAAGTACGGTACACTTTGAAACAATTCCCCTCTTCTCTCGTCAACTTGCTCACAAAGTCATTACTAGCCTCGGAACTCGAAAATTCAATTTTGGGAAATCCAACGGCTTGGTATCTCGTTTTCAAAAGACCGATAGCGGAAAGACAATCAATTGACTTGGAAACTGATATGGTTGTGGTTCTGGGAGATGAGTCAGACAATGTGAGCTTCGGAGGCGCGCGCGCGTCCACCCATTCCACAAGGTCCAGGTTGGACCTCGGCTCAACCGTCGCAGTCTGCTCCCAGGCTATTTTTTCGGGGCGAGAGAACATTGGCTTGTTTTGGATGAAAATACCGCCAGCACATTGTGCTACCAACCTGAATTAAAAAGCAATTCTGAATACTACGAGGTCTATAGATGGGTGGGTGGGATTTAACTCTAGTTGCGGTGCTTTGTTTAGCAATTCTTACAATTGAGCATCGAGTTCCTCCCGCGGCGACTCTCATAGGATCTTGACGCCGAGGAACGTTAAGGTTATTTCAACTTCACCAACAGATGGGTCTTCGATAGAAGACGGAGGTTCTCAACGAAGCAAGCTTTTGATGCTCGCTTTCCAGTTGATTGATTGCATGATACCAATTTCTCACAATGCCGGACCAGAGCCTGAATGTCCAGCTCGAAAGAAAATGAATCACACTAGACGACGTAATGTCGGCCTTCAAAGCCGAATCGAAAGAGTACACTTTGTGAGTCAGTTAGGTGGACTGGACTGTACCTCGGAAGGTCCAGGAGCCGCCGACGCCTGATTTTCCCGAACACTCACGGAGCTTCAGAGTAGCCGCGAGGATTAATTGAACGAGGCACGGGACGTGGCTGATCAAATGCGGCCTATGCCCATTTCACGAAGGGATTGCGAAATGTAAAATGTCCAATGATACGTTGAAAAATAGCATTGATGGACCTACAGGCACACTATAGCTTGTATATATCTTTTTATCTTTACAAATTGTCTAGTCAACCCCCCAATCTGCCCAGGTACCATCCACAAGGTGGTCCAGAGAATCCTGTGGGCACCTACGAAGTCGTAGGGAGTAGGTAGTCTACATCATGGATCTGCCATGACCTGGCAAGCGACCGACGCTCCATTCTAGTATGCGTGGTCAAATTCATTTTTTGATTCCTCAACATTGAACTTCAAGGCTTCCGTTTCGTGGCGATAACTTTGAGAGCATCTACTTCTCTAAAAAGGCGAATGTTTTGCAAAATTCCATTAAAAGCTTGTATGACGGGGGATAAGAGGAATAAAACGACGCGAGCTTCGGTACTAATTGCAACATTGAAACACCTCACGGATGCATCATGTGCACATCCCACTCCATGTACCACAGTCACTGTGAGGGGGCGGCCACATGAGGCAGAAGAATCTCTACATTGACAACAATCCAGCTCAAGCAGAATTTCAAATTTGGAATGCTTGGGCTCCCAGTCATCCTTGGCTTCTCTCTGTATTTCCTTTTTTGCTTTTGTGTTTTTTTTTTCTCGTTCTTTTTTTTCTTTTGTTGAAAGTTGAAAATTATACCACGTAATCATCATGTCTCGGCACTTCATCACAGTCTCCCCTCTCGTCGGGTCAACTTCGCTCTACCCTCCTTTTAGAGAGTATCGGCGGAGTCAATGGCCTTCTTGTAGGTCTCATAGGGAGTGATGGCACCCAGGGACCGCCTCATGTGCGCGTTCAGGAATTCGAGCCCGTACACGTAACTGGCATTCACCCAGCCAAATCTGATAGTTCTGTTAGCATAATACCCCTAGTGAAACTGACAGCCAACCAGTCGACTTACCCTTCACGGGGCGCGCCCTTGAAGTCGGTTCCCTGATTGCCATACTCGGCGTCGACACGGTGCGGGTCGATGGGCCGAGTCACGTCGTACTTCTCAACAACCACACCATTGAAATCGACAAATGCCTTTGTGATCATGTACAGCCACTTGTAAGCCAGTCGCTCGGCTTCCTCCTCATAACCATATCGCAAGAAGCCAGTCCATGCCAACATCTGCTGGGGCGCCCAGCCATATGGATAATCCCATTGTCGGTTCGGTCGCTCCAAACCAACGGGGCCACGCGACTCCTCCGAACCAGATACTAGACCACCGTAGGCCTCCAGTCGCGGCAGACCCTTCTCAACCATGGTTGCAGCTTGCGCTGGCGATGCCAATCCAGCCCACAAAGCCCAGAAA
This sequence comes from Penicillium sp. PF2412A, assembly GCA_023626555.1. Taxonomy (NCBI): domain Eukaryota; kingdom Fungi; phylum Ascomycota; class Eurotiomycetes; order Eurotiales; family Aspergillaceae; genus Penicillium; species Penicillium sp. PF2412A. Next base: position 72,206 of record JAMAHA010000001.1, read on the forward strand.
GTAGTCGCGGTCTCATAATCAGTTCGGACTTGCTTGGCGGTATCGTAATCGAAGTACATGCCCTTGTCAGCATCCCAAAGAAGTTGGTCCATGCGCTGCTTGCGCTTGCGCGCACGGCGATCCCAGGTGGAAGAAGATTCAAATTCGATGTTTTGGGTCGCTGGCGTGCGGAACTCCTGCGGAATCTCCAGCTTGTCCTTGAAGTAAATGCGAATGATGCGAGCAATGTCAACTTCATACTTGTACAGAAGAGAGTTGAGGTCAACAGTTGCCAAGTTGGCACAAACTCGTTCCAGTCGGTAGCTTGTGTCGTGGCCCGACTCTCGAACAGCTCGGTCGTGAAGGAAGTACTCGTCAAGTTCGGGCTCAATCACTTGGCGCGAGTTGTACGCGTCGACAAACTCCTCGAAGCTCATTCCGTGCTTCTCGGCGTAGGGCATCAAGACATGAATGAAGTGACTGGGTTCTGTCTCGGGTGGTACACCCCAGCCCTCTGGACGGTAACGAGAAAGACCAGTGACGGGATCCAGTCGTGGCTCCGAGACCCAGACACTATGGTATTCCTTGATAGCAGCAAGGACAGCATTTCGCAAGAACTCCAACGAGTCTGGCTCATTCTTGATGCGTTCATACACTCGCAATGCCATATCTGTCAAGAACGGGGGTTGCGATCGCGTCAAATAGTAGGAGCGGTTCGCATTCAAAATCTTGCCGTAATGCTTAATCTCGAAGCAGAAGTTGACCACCATGCCCTTGGCGAGATCGACGCGATCGCTGACAATCAAACCCAACGATTCCATGTAGCTGTCCCAGCCGTAGAGTTCATTGAAGCGGCCTCCAGGTACCACAAAGGGAACACCACTGTATTCAGTCTCACCTGTTTCCTTGTTCACTGTCTTGTCCATGGCCAGAGCCAGGAGACCAGGCTTCTGCTTCAATTTCATCACATAATCCGGGGTGATATCTGCATCAAGCATCACCACATCCAGTCGCAACTCTGGGTTCTTCTCGGCAATGTTGGAATAATATTCGAATTGCTCTGGGGCACCGGGAGGGATGTAAATTCGAGGGCGAGGGTCATCGGTCCAGTCCTTGGGATCCTTGCCAGCGACTTCAATGTTGGAGCCATCGATCCGTCTCGTAAGGGCTTTCCAGAAAGAGTTCTTGATCAAGCGCGATAGCCGTGCAACGGGATTCTCGCTCAGGCGGGCTTCATCGAGAACAATTGACTTGCGGCCGTAGTCTTTGGCGATGGTAAGTTCCTGCAACAGGTTGGATAGCATGTATGTGCCGCGCACGTCAACACGGTTGTATCCAGATGAACCAGCAGTTCCGACAGACAGTGTCTATGCTGGTCAGCGGCGCGGAAGCACTCCTCGTCAGGGACAGCATTCAAAGCGTACCTTTGGGCCAACATCTTCGATTGTGATTTGCATATTCTGGTCGGTATCCTCCTGCTTCAAAAGAGCCTCGAGGGTCTCATCCACGTTGATGAGGAATTTGCGGGGTTGTCCAGAAGCCTCATCTGTACCCCGTCGTTAGTTGAGTGCAATGAGCCCTTTGATGTCCAATTGACGGAACTGCAACCATTTCACGTACCGTGACTTCCTCGCCGGGAGGGCAATGTGCCCAGTAGTTCAGAGATTTCACCGCGGCTGTAGTCCTTCACGCTCTAGATGATGCACAATAGGTGAGCAGGGGTGGTCGATCCGCGGGGTCGCCGCACAGGCGCGGTGGCTGCTTACCGTTGAAAAGGCGCGCCGGCGGTCCCGGGCCCTTGCCAAAGAATCATCGTCGCCGTAATAGACATCCGGATGGGAAAAAGGATCCAGAGAGGGAGCTCGTTGAGGAGGCCGCTGGGCACTCCCATTTGATGAAGCCATTGTCTGTGGGAGGGGCAAACTGTAGCTGAAGAAAGGAACAGGTCACGGAAGGCACAATGTCAATCTCCGATCGTGCGTAATGTAATGCGAGGCGGGTTTCCAGTTCTACCGGGTACACCGACTTTTCGGGGAAGGTCAATCTGTCCCTCGTGAACTCGGCGGCAATTGATAGACAGGAATGGAGGGGTTGTGTAGAGACGATAAGAGCCAAGGGGGGTGATATGACCTTTGGAAAAAAAAAAGTCAATAAGATGATCGTCCGTGGGCGAAGAGTGGTTCGCGGACGTGTTTTGTCGTCACACGATTCAGGGAGATACAAAGTTCTTACTTGGTCAAATGGGTTGCAAACGGTGGCAGAATAAGGGAACTATCGGTATGTTAAAAGAAGTTCAGAGCAAATGGAGGGGCAACTGTGTCAGAAAACAGCCTAGCGATGGTGGGATGTAGAAAGAGTCTTGATTGCTGCAATGATCTCATGCGCCCTGATAATGATGTCGCTGCTCCACTACGATTATTTGCCTGGCTCTGATAAGACAACCTCAATGACAATCTGACAGCCCCCTGGAAGCCAAGATAATTTATTATCTAATACCATCATCACTTTTCCCAAAACAATATTGTGATCAATTAAATCTCATCATCTCATCCATAGGTTCTTGAGTGGTGCTGGTACAGATGAATTGTTTGCAATGGATGGGATGAACACCTCGAGGCACGGCCCGTTTGATGGGTTTACTAGAAGTTTCCCCCAACCTCGAGAGGCTGTCCACAGGGCGGCATGGACTCAATCCGTAACGATATTGTTTCTATGTATTTCTCGAGCGGTGTGCTTTGAAACCCATGCATTTTATTTGATGAAATGCTCTTTTGTACAGTGTGAGCACATTAAGTACATGCCCAGATACTATTGATGCAACAGAATTTAGCCCACTGCTTGGCGCGCATGTCGAATCTCCTCTAGATCTTAGCCGAAATTGAACTACCTCCATCAACCGTAATTGTAGCGCCATTGATGAAGGCACCAGCACGGCTGCTGAGGAACAAACAAGCACCAGCAACATCTTCAGGGGTACCGATGCGACCCAAGGGCACCCCAGCCTTGATAGCATCACCAAAGGACTTCAAGGTGGCGGCCATCATTTTGCTCTCGAAGGGGCCACAGGCAAGAGTGTTGGAGCTGTCAGGGCCACTCTGTCAGTTTGAAACTTTCACGGGAATACGAAAAAAAAAGGGAAACATAACGGGGGATTCTTACGTGATGTTGCGCTTGCCGAGGTGGTTTGCCAGCACTCGGCTCAGGTGGTGAAGACCAGCTTTGCTCGAGCTATAAGCGAAGGTCTCGAGGGAGGGAACACGAAGCCCATCAATGCTACCAATGTTGATAATGCGTGCTGGGTCGTTGGGAGAGGAAGCGTTTTCCAGGAGAGGAGTGACCAGTTGGGTGAGATCAAACACTCGGTGCAAGTTGAGAGTCAGTACCCGAGTGAAGGCCTCGGAGGGATATTTGTCGTAAGGGGCCCCCCAATTTGAACCAGAGTTGTTGACGAGAACGTGAAGCTCTGTTGGAAAGAAAACAATTAACCGATTAGCATCAAAAGGGCCACCCGAGCCTGCACCATGATTGAAATTACTGACTGGTCTCCCGCTTGGCCAGCTCCTCGGCCAGCTTCTTAACGTCCTCGTACTTGTAAAAGTCGGCCGGAATAGCATAAGCCTTGCCCTTGCCAAGGGCATTCAACTCCTTGCAAGCTTGCTCGCAGGCTTTCGCGTCCCGCGACGAGATGTAGACCGTCGCACCGTTTGCCACATAGCCTTCAGAGATCATGCGGCCAATCCCCTTGGCGCCTCCAGTGACCAGCACCACTTTGTCCTTTTAGGCACAAGGTCGTTAGTAAAGTACGCAAGGCTCATCACGATGCATGACTGGGTACCTTGACGTTGAACAGGCTTCGTGAATCCATTGCAATAAATTGAAGATACTCTCAACTAAGGAACGTTCCAAATCAGGGGAGAAGTCATCCTTACTTATTCTCTTCTCCCCGCCATTTTACAGTTTCCCCCGATGAGGTGGGATACCCGAAACCGACATGGGGAGCCGAGGCTCATCGGGAGTCGAGTTTCTCCGGGTCGATGAACGCTAAGCCTCATTCAATCGCAGGCCAGGGCGTCTTTAGCAGGGCCTCGCGGGGTTGACAGTTTCCAGACAAGTCATCCTCCGTCATCCAAGGCACACTTACGCGCCGTGATCTAACCCAGAATAAATCACGAGCTTCCTGTCAACCAAATTCAAAATGGAGGAGCTGCTCACGAAACACCGCAAAGAGCAGAAAGATTTGCAGAGCCGCATCACTCAGAAAAAAAAGTCTGCCACCAAAAAGACACGCAAGGGAGTGAACGATGACTGCGAGCGAATGCAACGGGAGCTCACCGAGCGGCAACAGTCTGAGATTGCTCAACTAAATGGTGAATCACCAGAGGCTGTTGAGGAGGCCCTTGAAGAACTCGACATAAACGATGAGCCTCCAGCAGATACATCAAATGACGGTAATGAAAGCCTCACAGCGCATACGAACACTGCCGAGTCCACCTCCGCGCCATCGCCGCTCGAGTCCTCAACCACAAGAAATAAAAAGCCCAATCGCCAAAAAGCACGTCTCGCCCGTCGCGCTGCCGAGCAAGCCGCTCAATCTGCGGCTGCGGCTGAAGAGGCTGCCAACCAAACCGACTACAGAGGCAACGAACAAGAAGTCATGAATGCAGTCTTCAAGAAGCTTGGCTTAAAGGAAGTCGAGGTGACACCGGACGGACATTGTCTCTACTCGGCAGTTGCAAAGCAACTAGACGAGTCGGGAGTCGGATTACGCCCGGACCCCAGTCGTATCGTTCTACAACCATCCACTCAGACGCGAATTGACACTGTCACGTCACCACAGCATGACGGATACCGTGCTGTCCGTGCCGTGACTGCGGATTTCATCGCAGAACACAAAGAAGACTTTGAAGCCTTTATGGAAGAGCCCATCGATGTCTACACTCGCAAGATCAAGCTGACTGCTGAATGGGGCGGCCAATTGGAGTTACAAGCCATTGCGAGAGCATACGGAGTAAACATCAATGTCGTGCAGAAGGACGGACGATTGGAGAAAATTGAAGGTGGTGATATGGACAATTTTGATGAAGAAGAGAAGAAGAAACGCGTCGTTTGGCTGGCCTATTATCGTCACACCTATGGCCTGGGTGAGCATTACAATGCTCTGTTCAAGAACGAATGAGCACGTCTGCCGGCAGATCCAGGAATTTCAATGCTTGCTTGCCCAGTCCAGGTGACTCTGATGCTCGGACGTGCTTGAGGGTCCGCTGTTCATACCCGACCGACGATCTCGGATACTCGATTAGTTCCTTTCAATTATATGTCGCCATTCTGACAACCCGCAACGGCACTATCACAGATCTAGGTACGTCGTCGCCAGATCGACACCCTGTCATGAATGACGCCGTTTTCTCCTTGGCCCACGGTATGCGTTCGTGCTGGCTGCCAGTGAGCAACTCGCTCCAAGCCGGCTTCGCTTGGTTCCCTGAGAGGGTCGGCCTTGACAAGACCCTTGTCATTGTAGGCAATCTTTTCTCCCGGGTGACTCAGGTGCTCCATATATGCCTCTGAAGGGGAAGCGAAAGGAGGACCAGGGGCGAGAGGGTCCTTATGGCGGGGGAACTCCAGACAGATTAAATTTCCTGCAGGAGATGGAGCCAGGAGCTCGGTGTGTCGAAGTGCCCATTTGGGACGTAAATCGGGACTCAAAGCGCAGAAGAACTGGGCCAAAATTAGAATGCCATGGCGAACGAGAGTGCAATTTGGAGAGGAGAGAGACGACTGACTGTGTAATCGTAAATGATGTCAAACCCGTTGCGAGGTACATCAATCGCCTTCAGCCAGGCGTCATCGAAAAAGTCGCCTTGAACCCAGGTGACTTTCCCCTTGCCGATAGACGGGTCGCGCACCTGGTATTCCTTCTCGCTCGCCGCTTCTTCCTTTTTGCAAGCCTCGATCGCCCCGGGGCTATATTCCAAACCATAAGCATCATATCCAAAGCTTGCCAGTAAAAGCACGTCCACACCGCGACCACATCCCGGAACCAGAGCTTTCCTCCTGTAGGAACTTCCATCTGGTCTCTGTGCGAGTGGCCGGCCGACAGTGCCCGCGCGTTCAACCAGTGTGTCCTCTAAAGCAGGATTGGGAAATCCACGATCCCAGGGCAAGTCGTCGCCTTTTTCCCAGAGGGACGCCCATCCCTCAACATACTTGTCGCCCTGATAAGTGGCTAAGTGAGCCTGAATGCCGCTAGGGTTGATGTTGGCTGGAGGTGTCATAGCTGCCGATGATAGAAGCCTGAGGGCGGCGGGGCTTGGATGTGCGCGAAACGATAGTGATGATGTAGTTCGGTGAACTGAAGACCGGGCTGCTCGATGAAGTTTCCGACTAATGGACTTCTGGTTATGAAGTATTTTGCAGAATCGTCTGAGCATTCAACTAGTGCCCAAATGAAAAGACAATAGCCACAAAGACACGGTCAATTCGGAATCACGTTGGTAATCTCGATATTCAATCAGAAGAGATCAACGTCTACCCCACATTGTCGAAGCAGGTTCATTTCTACGGGCCGAGCACGGGCGCGCCCTCTCTGCTGACTCAGCATCTGTGCCGAGGTCGGGTGCCCATCCCGGCGACCTTCCAGAGTGCTCCATCGTCTCCACACTCGTCAGAAGGCCCAATACTACTCTAGACGGTGGACACACGCTTGATCGGTTTTATAAGCTGCGATTTGTGAACCTCACTCGAGGTGCAGACCTGGAGACACATGATGATAACATGGGCGGATACTTCTTCCTATTTCTTCATTTCATGATGGACTTCTCGTCAAGTTATCGCATCCACAGTTTAACCCCGGACTTAGGGACGCCGCGAGGCCGTCATCGGTGGTCAGCCTAGGCACAGGACCCTCAAGGATCAGTCTGGGCCACACAACAAGACTAAACTTTGAGCACAATCTGCTTGCTGCGATGAAGATTGGCATCTAAAATGTATAATGTTTCCGTTCTTGCCGAATCCTCACAGCCCTGGCTGTACTCCCGCTCGGCGATACGCGTCTGTTCAATGCTTGTTTGAGTCAAATGCCCCTCCTAAAGGAACATCCTGAGCGGCATCGACCGCCCAAACGTTCCCGACGGAAGACCGGCACATCGACGCTGCGCGATGACTGGTCCTTTCACCCCCACGAAAAAGACTTCTGAAGACAAGGTATTGGGCTGACTGGCGCAAATTCTTACCTGATCGATCGCACCCCCTCTTGAAGGTCGGATTTATATTCGTGCTTGACTCACAATATGTGAATTGGAAAAAAAAAAAAAAGCACCCGACTCGGAGATCATCGGTGGTCGTCGGCTTTCCGAATGCAGTCAAGAGAGGAGTGTACTCACACTTGGTCAATGCAACAACACATTGCTATCTACTCATTCATGTCTGGCCTCAATGAGTCGTGTGCTATGTACCGAACATACTTGAATTAATCAGATTCGTTGATAACGCGCGCTTCGAAGCTTCCAAGTCTGTATCTCGGCGCATGACCTTTGCCTACGTCAGACCGTTGGTGGCTGCGACCCGAGGAAGAAGTAGCAAGGAAAGCAGTAGGCACGACCTTGTATCCATTTGGGAAGCTACCACGCACTGGCTTTCACTGACCCGTACTCAGTGAGTTCGTGGGTTGTTTGAATTTCTTTTGACTCCAATATTTCACTTATCCGCTGACCTCCATTTGCAGAGTTATCATCGGCATCGTCCGTTGTTGATCCGAAGGACCATTCATATTTGTGTGCTTGGATATCTTTACCTGGAACACGCCCAAATCGGCCAATAAGCCAATCCTGTGTTCTTCAACTGCAACTGTTTTTGTCGCTGTTCGCCTCATCCTTAAAAGCTTGCCCATCGGTCGTTTGCAAGCAACGTATCGACAGTGTTCGTTTCAGAATTCGAAATTCATTGGCGCCGAGGTGGAAAGGTGTTCCGCCGCACCAGGCACATTATATCAAACCCTACCTCGAGAGACCAATCGCCGTATTTTGGGAACTCAAGATGGGTCTCAACGCCACAAAACGTAATTCCTTGTCGCCCACTGGCTCGCCACCAATCCTTCGTCGCCGCTGTTCTTCTGAAGCCGCCAGCGACGGGGAGAGTGATATCCACACTGCTTGTCCCTATCCATCAGACTCTACCGCCAGGCCTGCCAATGAACAGACAGCAGAGCCTACCACCGGATCTGACGATGAAAAGACAGGGGACAATACGGCTATATCTGGCGACGAAGAGAAAAACATTCAAGAACCGCCAGCGCCGCTGACACGACAGTTCACCGAGCCAGGTCCGGCAATCAAAGTGCCGCGCGCGAGGCGCAGGGGCCTCTTCGCACAACTGACGTTGGTTGCAGAGGTCGAGGATCCCAAGACGTACTCTCGAAAGCTGAAATGGTTCATCACTTTCATTGTGGCTGTGGCAGGAGCGACAGCTCCGATGGGCTCATCAATCTTCTTTCGTAAGTCAGGCTCATCCACAGGCCTCAGGGCATCCGGCACGCATTTCTGATGAATTGAAATAGCTTCACTGCCACAAGTGACGCGGGAGCTCCATACCAAGACCACTATCACGAACTTGTCGATTGCGCTGTACATGTTGAGCATGTCAATATTTCCACTCTGGTGGTCCTCTTTCAGCGAACGACTCGGGCGGCGGACAATTTATCTGGCTTCGTTTGCCCTGTTTGTGATCTTTAATTGTCTCTGTGCCATCTCACGCTCGATCGCCATGCTCATCGTCATGCGCATGTTGAGTGGCGGTGCTTCCGCTTCTGTGCAGGCTGTAGGCGCCGGAACGATTGCGGATCTGTGGGAGCCGCGTGAGCGAGGCAGCGCAATGAGCATCTTTTATCTGGGGCCTCTCTGCGGACCACTTTTTGCGCCAATTGTGGGCGGACTTCTCGCCGAACGTTGGGGCTGGAGAAGTACATTGTGGTTTCTCGCTGGCTACGGTGCACTGACTCTTATCTTCATTTTCTTCGCCTTACCCGAAACGCTGGTGATGTTACGGCCCGTTCTTCCAGAGACGACCGAGGAAGATATTTTGCCAACAACTCGCCCACTGAGCCGAGTGTCTTCCCGACAAGTACTGGGTGCCACAACGAGGTGGCTGAAAATGCTGAAGATGACCTTCATCGACCCTTTGAAAATCGTGCTTTACTTGCGCTTCATCCCGGTGCTGCTTAGCGTGTACTACGCAAGTATTGCCTTCGGCTCGCTTTATGTCCTGAACGTCAGCATTGAAGATACATTCGGGAAACCGCCGTATAATTTTAGTACAGTTATCATCGGCCTGCTCTATATTCCGAATTCCGTTGGATATGTTGTGGCGAGCTTGTTTGGTGGTCGATGGATGGACAGTATCATGAAGCGTGAGGCTAAAAGGGCAAAACGGTATGATGAGAAGGGCAGGCTGGTCTTTCGTCCCGAAGACCGCATGCGCGAGAATGCGTTACTTGGGGCCCTCGTCTACCCTGCGGCTCTCATCTGGTACGGATGGACCGTGGACAAAGGCACATTCTGGCTGGTTCCGGTAAGTCAAAGAATCTTCATAGCACATTCCAAGGGGAAAGGAGGCCCTGTGCTGACTCGTTTGTGGCCGAGACAGATGATCGCCAATTTCTTCTTTGGCATCGGCTCGATGATCATATTTAGCATGGTCACCACGATGTTGACTGAGTTTATGCCCAAGAAATCTTCGGAAGGTGTCGCTCTGAACAATTTTGTGCGGAATATCTTCTCATGCGTCGGCTCACTTGTCACAGCACCTATCCTCGATGGAATTGGCAACGGATGGCTCTTTACCATCCTTGGGCTGGTTGGGTTTGCAAGCGGCTCGGTCATATTTCTCATGCGTAAATTTGGACCACGCTGGAGAAAGACAATGGATGAAAAAATGGGATGAAATGCGTTTTTTGTCGTATCGGTTCTTTGTCCTTCTTTCGCGCTTCACGAACGGCGTTGTACGCTTAATGAGACGGGCCATTTTTCGTACTATTGACCTTGGCAGAAGGCCATTGTTTTGCCTCCACAAAGAGGAGAGCCCGAGGGTGGATGGTTCGTGATGTTATATTTTGTACTCCCAACCGACTTCGTTCTTTTGGACTGTGTCTGGCCCAAGCAGATTGCCGTGGTCAGGATTGACTGTTTTTCTGCGCTATCTTTGTGTCTGACCTGCATGGCATCGAATGCTTTCCGCGCTCCGCGATCGTACTTCGGCTCCGACTCGATAGACATTCGCTATACAAACCTCCAACAAAAATCCATGAGCTTGATCAGTGCATTTCTTTCTCCTCGATTCTATTTCAAAATAGCCGTTATTGATGATTTCAAGTAATTGTTCCTGTGATCTATAGGTCTCTGGTCATCCTCAACCACTTTGCCTAGTGGACGATCGATAGACCTTGTTTTATCGCGCATAGATTTGACCGTCTGACACCTTGTCGCAAGATCCACTCCCTGTTGGATGGGAGATCATCTAGAGCTAAGGACTGACTCGGCATGTATGACTGCCTTCAGTTTTTATGGATGTGTCACGGGCATAAATGGAAACCTCACTGCCCGCGGGGCGCGAGATGCACGTTTCGCGACAATCCTAGTAGTATCCACTTCAATGGGCTTGGTCGACGCAAGACTGGGCTATCTGAAAAGTGCAAGACTTTGCATAATACGAACGAGCTACAATCAAGCGATGTTTTGACCCAGTATCCAGCCCACCATGGCTTGTGATGTAGAGAAATTTGTTAGCATGTGATGACGGGCTCTCGGAATCTTGCATTCCATGTGGCTTTGCAAGAGCTGGTCTTTTCAGATAATACACCTTAGTCACGCCGGGTAGATAACTTCAAACAAAACGTACGGCCGGCTCGTCTAATAGGTGTGCACTGTACACCTACCGTAAGTGATCTTTGACGATTGAAGATAAGCCAAATTCAGGATTCGAGGGATATCAAACGGATTGGATATTGATAGTTTTGCGGGTATTCGGCATCTTGTCCGTAGCCTGAAAGGGTTGGACGTGTAGATGAGGCTGCACCTTTCTCGATTGAGTTGAGTCTGCATCGCTCGCAGGTCCAACCCCTCATCACCGACCTTCCCCTGTCTCACAATCTGTTATGAAACAGACCAAGAGGTCCCAACTACGACTCCCATGGACAGGTTTGTACAGTAGATGCGCAGTCACTTGACCGGAAGGAGCCAGCATAGCAAAGATTCTCGCCTTCGGCCCATTGCAGATGGTGAAGCTTGGACCATGAAGTGACAACTGTGACACTATTCTGAGCCAAATTTGGAGCCGAGGACTCAAAAGGCTACTCAGTGAAACCCAAGTCCCACAGAAACAGGGCGTTCGGGTCGCTCTCGGCTCGCGCCGTCGCGAGAGCCATAGAATGAATATCCATTGTGCAACTGGGTAGGGACGCAGAGGAAGACGCTAACACTCACAATCCACGACTAGTCTGTTGATTGGGCGAGAATTGGCCTGCATGCACCTCTTTTCAGATCGAGATTTGCCAAAAATAAGGCGGGGATTGGTAACCATGAAGCCCTTAGGCTCTCAGGCTCGTCTGGCCCCAGTTTGTCCCCTAAGCCCGAATTGCAACTTGAGCCCGCGAATGCAGTCACGGCCCAGGCGACCGCAAGTCCTGAGGGGAGAATGCAGAGAAAAGAGGAATCAAACTTGTTGGTCGATTGCATACTGGCGGCGAGGGGGGATCACCTGATCCACGAAGAACAATTCCCAGATCCCTGTTCCCCCTCAACGAGGCTTTCCCTTCCGCAGTGCTGCATGAGGTCGATGCATAATCAGTCCTTTTCATTCTGACCACCGAGTGAGTTCTCTGGAAATCACGCCCTTGCTGCGAACAGCCTCGCTGTGAGGCAAGATGGGAGCTTGCTCGGAGTTGTGAGAGGCTGGAGATCAGCCTGATGAAGTGTCGGTGTCGGGGAGTGGAGTTGAATGGCTCTCCAGCCACCCCATCCATCTCCATTTCGTGGAGTCGGGACCCTCTTCTTTGGCTGAATTTGACAAGAATTCGAGCCAGCGAGTCTGGCTCTACGGAAGTCCCTTTTCCATTCCGGTTTGTTCCTAAGATCCATCGTCGACGGAAAATCGCGGTGTTGGGTGAGAAGCAAAAGAAGGCTTCTTCGCTCTTCTCCACAGCCGCCGGGGCTGCATCCTATTTGCCGCCGTTACCAGGCCCTCTCGTTGGGCACACACATGGGAGCTCTTTACCGCATCACTTTCGCGTCGTCTAGCGGGCGCCCGAGCTCCGTAGTCAGTTGGGCGTTTCACTGAATGATCCTGCATGGCTTGTTGCTCGTTCGACTTCGCTGTGGCCGGTCGGTTGAATGTACACAGCAATCCAGATCGTTGGATAACCCCACCTGCGGTCGAAGATTGAGTCAAACCCCCCACGCGGCTTTGAGGACTCAGTCCTCAGTCTCCAGTCGGCACATGGACCTGACAATAGTGAAAGCGGTGTCCTACCACAGTGTACGTGCCATTTGGGGAGACAGATAGCGGAGCATGATTCGAAACCAGATTCTTTGGTGGCTACCATCCCCACCCGTCGTATGCACAGTACCCATTCGGCTCCATGAAGATGCAGGCTGAACCTTTCCTATCTGGACTGTGTCGCCTTGCACACCCCAATCCTAGCCCATCGTGCGATGCTTGCTCCTGCAGCACCAACTCCGAGTGGAGCTCGTGCAGCTCTCACCCTGCCCGAATCGAGTATTGTGTTCTGTTACTCCAGTCTCTCCAGCGAATATGGGCAGCCAATGCAATGGAGACCAAGGCAACGTGGTCCAATAGCAACAAAATTGCTAGGGATATACACTTATGACGTTCAGAGCCCAATTATGCAGTGTACTGTTAGTTGGTCGTCTCCATAAACTTCTCTCCCTTGAAGGCGAACGGCCATACGCTGCCTCACGATGGCCGCCCAATACAATATCCTCATCGTCCGCCGAAACAAGCATATCCTTATTTCCCCGTTCGGTCTTCTAATACGCTGTGCTCTGCCCAGTCGTACGGTTCCTCAATTCCCTCATCGTTCGTCACTCTACTCCCCCTTGTCAGTCCATTCCTGGGCCGAACTCTCTCTCTCCTTTGCCTTGCATCCGAAAGCCTGACAGCGGCTTGTCACGTCCTTATTGTTCCATTCTAAGGCGCATCACGCGCCAGTCAGCTTCACCATCGCATCCCAATCTATGATACGTCATTGATCTGAGGATATGGCTGGCAAAGGTAACAAGAAGAAGAAGAATAAGAACAACGCGAACAACAATAATAATCGGCTTCCCGTCGGGGTCAACAACACATCCCAAGAGACACAAGACGCCCCAGACGAGCTTGCCATCGGGTCGGCTCCCGCAACTCCCGAAGATGAGCTCGTTAAGGATCAAGTACGCAGAGCTCCCTCAGTATTCATATCAATCCTTCGACTCGCAATATCGAACTATCGATCGGGATGATGGCTATAAATATGCATACTATCCCATGATCTCGGGCAACAATGATCTGACAGAAGAAAATGCTCAGGACAATGATGAGCCCAGTGCCACCGAACCAACAAATGAACAAGGCGAGACTGCCGAAGTCAAGCCAGAAGAGTCTTCGACGCCTCAAGATGACAGCGCAACGGCAGCAACACCAGCAGGTATGTAATTCACAAAACAGGAACGAGAGACTTTCAACTGTCGGACCTTTGACGACCCCTAATGGCAAGACGTGCACTCACTGGGAACCTAGCAGAGTCCACCGAAGCTGCGAGCCCTCCGACTGAGGACAACTCTGCTGAAGCAGCCGGCGCACCTGGTGAAGATACAAAGGCTGAGGCTGAAGACACATCCAACGCGGAAGCCCAGCCCCAGAGCCCAGAGACTGAAGACGCCTCCGCGGCAGCTGTCGATGAGCCCCCTGCGGAAGCTGCAGACACAGAAAACGCCGATGAAAGCGCAGCTCCACCAGAAGAAGGTGATGCAGCAAAGCCACCAAGTGATGAAAATGGAGGCAATGGTATCACTCGACTTTGAATTTGCTTTTCTCTTGTAGGCCTCAAGACTAACACTTTCACAGACGACGATTTTCCACCAGTTGACCCTGAAGCTGGGCATGACGGGGTAGAGTCTGAAAAGGAAGAAGCTGCGAAGCAGGCTGCCGAGGAGGCCCAGGAAGCCCAGCTAGCAGAGAGTGACGGCGCAAATGACGCTTCGGCCGGTAATGATCATGCGAATGACGCGCCGACTGAGCCAAGTCCTCCGGAGGACAATTCGGCTGAGAATGCCTCATCATCAGAGGTCGTTGAGGAGAAAACAGTCGAAAGTTCCCCCTCGCAAAAGGACTCTCCCGCAGTCGTTGATGACACTTCGACCGAGACGCCTTCTGGAAATGAACCAACTGCTGCTGGCGATAATGTCGCCGATGGCGAAGCACCGGCAGGTGAAGATGAAGCCGAAAAAAAGCCAGTTGAATCCACAGACGCCGATGTTAAAGTCGAAGAGAGCGCTTCAGCGGAGGCGAGTCCACCAGAAGAGCCTGCAGAAGAAGCTCATGCTCCTCCTTCCAAACAAGCAAAGAAGAACGCCAAGAAGAAGGACAAGAAGAAGAAGAAAGCAGGAGGATCTTCGGTACAAGAGGAGGCTCCTACAGTTGTTGAAGACAGCCCAGCTCAGTCGCCTCCACTAGAAGAGCCGGCAGCAGCTGATGACAGCGTCGCCAACGCCGAGTCAGCTCAGTCTGAAGCAACAGAAGCGCCAGATCAGACTGAAAGCTCAGAGACGCCAGTGGCCGCAGATGAAGCTGAAATCAAACCAGCAGACGATGCCGCCATTGAGCCTGAGGTGCCAAGCCAACCCGAGAGCGCTCAAGAGCCAGCTGTTGCAGATGAAGCTGAAAACAAAATAGCCGAGCCTGTAGACGCTGTTGCGGAAGCCGACGAAGCTGTCCCGAAAGAGACAGAGGCAAATCCACCTGCTGAAGAGCCGGAAGAGGAAGCTCCTGCTGCATCTTCAAAGAAGGGCAAGAAGAAAAAGGACAAGAAGAAGGACAAGAAGAAGAAGGCAGAAGATCTTTCTGTGCAGGAGGAAGCTCCTCCGGTTCTCGAAGACACCTCGGTCGACTTACCTCCTGCTGACAGCCCGACTGCAACTGATGATGCTGTCGCAGATGCTGACACGCCAACGCAACCAGACATCCTCGAGACAACGGATCAGTCCAAAAGCGATGAAGCAGCAGCAGCCACCAACGAAGCCGAAAACAAGCCAATAGATGGCAGCGCACCCGCCAATGCTGAAGAAACCGCCGAACACGAGAGGAGCGAGGCATCATCACCAGCAGAGGAGACTGAAAGCAAACCAGCTGACGATAGTTCCGCCGCTGCTGATGTGCCGGCTAACAATGAAGGTGCTGAGCCGCCGATTGTCGCCGTGGAAGAGGTACCGGCAGAAGTGGAAAGCAATGAGCCGCAAGCATTTGGAGAAAGTGACGAGATCCAGCTTAATCCGGGTGAGACTGCAGAAGCTGACAGCAAGGTCGACGAGAGTGCTCCCGTAGACGAGAGTCCTTCTCCAGAAGAGCCCGAAGACGACACTCCGGCTATATCTTCCAAGAAAGGCAACAAAAAGAAGGAGAAGAAGAAGAAAGGAAAAAATGCCAAAGCTTCTGAGCCTGAGCCTGAGTCGACACCCACGCCAGTCGAGGTCCCGACCCCTGAGCCCGCACCTGATGCTGAACCCGAGAGTGAGGCCAGCAAGTCCACGGCAGATGCCCCTGTTTCTATTGACGAACTGAAAGAGACAGTAGAAGACCAGGGTGTAATGTCGGAGGAACCCACGGCTGACAACGGAGGGGATCTGAAGGAAGACCCTGTGACTCCCATTGAGGATGCTCCCGAGGCTGATCAAAACGCCGAAACCAATGATCCCGCTGTTGCGGAAGAAGAGGGACCTCCACCTGCAGGCGAAGCATCTGTGGCCGAGGCGGCTCCATCGGCCGAAGCCGAAGAAGTATCTACAGAGGCGGCAAACTCTGAGGCTGCAGTTCCTCCCGAGGTTGGAAAGGAGATCGAGACTCCAGTTGATATACAGGAAGATCTTGCACCGACCAAGGAAGAGCCTGCGGTTGAAGTACTCAGACACGAAGCAGCTGAATCCGAGACGACAAATTTGGACGCCACTCCAGCAGAGTCGGTACCTGAGCCTGCAGATTCAGTCGAAGCGCCCGCAAAGGTGGAGGATCATCCGGTACCAGAGGAGCCTGTGCTGACGAAGGAGCCTCCAGCACCCGAGGTACCCGCGGATCCTAAAGCAAATGAGGAGCCTATAGAGACAGAAGAGCTGCCGGCAGTGGAGGAGAATTCAGCGCCAGAAGAATCTGCGACGACAATTGAGGCCGCAGTCGGGGAAGAGTCCACAACACCTGAAGCCTCCGAAGCACCTCAAGCATCCGAAGCACCTGAAGCATCCGAAGCACCTGGAGCATCCGAAGCACCTGGAGCATCCGAAGCACCTGGAGCATCCGAAGTCCCTGAAGCATCCGAAGTCCCTGAAGCACCAGAAGTACCAGAAGCACCTGAAGCACCTGAAGCACCTGAAGCACCTGAAGCACCTGAAGCACCTGAA
>JAMAHA010000001.1:88935-231204 GCA_023626555.1 Penicillium sp. PF2412A
AGCACCTGAAGCACCTGAAGCACCTGAAGCACCTGAAGCACCTGAAGCACCTGAAGCACCTGAAGCACCAGAAGTACTCGAAGTACCTGAAGCACCTGTGGTGACGGAAGATCCTGCAAAGACAGAGGATGTTGGACCAGTAGAGGCGTCTCTAGCCGTGGAAGAGCCGCCGTCGGCAGCGGAGGCAGATAAGGAAGAAGCTGCTGCAAGCGATGACGTCGCTCCGGCAGTCATAGAAGACAAACAAACTTCAGACGAAGCCGCGACGGAAGCGCCTGCTCAGACCCCCTCCCTTGTTGAGGAAACCCCTGGAGAACCTGCTGCTAGCGACGCATCTGCTGAGAACCAGGTCAATGAGCTGGTGGCAGAGGAGACTGTTGCCGAAGAACCTATCCCTTCGGATCCGATTCCAGTTGCACCAGAGCCTGAGGCCGAGACTCCTCTAGCTCCTCATGGAGACCCGATCCCAGCTGATGCACACCCCGAATCTGTTGCTGACCAGCCCGCTGTTCAGGATGAAGTTGCTGAGATCAAGCCTGAGCAAGTTGTCGATAAAGAGATACCTACGGAGGGAGCAGAGGTTCCTTCTGCACAGCCCGAGCAGGCTTCTGCGACCGAACCTGTGGTTTCTGAGCCAGCGATGGCTGATGTTATCGAACAATCCCCCGAGGAAGCTACGCCTGCGGAGGAACAGCCGTCTGTGGAGCCGTTGCCCGTACAGGAACCGCCTGCAGAACCTCCCGCCGCAGAGGTGCCCCTCGATGAGCCAGTCGCTGAAGTACTTGCGAGTGAGCCTACAGCAGACGATCTAACACCTCAGGTAACGCAAGTGAGAGAAGCTGAGGTGGACGAGGTTGCGCCTGCTGTTCTCCAGGAAGATGCAGTAACTGCCGAAGCCCCCGAGGGGGCAGGCGACGGTTCAGACGACAGTGCACCTGCTCCTGCGGACGCAGCTGTTCTTTCGGAGATCCCGTCGCCAGAGCCTGCGCCCGAAAACCCTGTAGATTCTGAAGTGGCCCTGTTTGCAGAGGCATCTGAGCTACCCGTTGGAGATTCTGCAGCGCGACACAATTCCCGCCGGCGGAAGAAGCGTGCTGGTCATGAGACAGAGCGACGCGATTCGAAGACTTCATCCGATGGTCAGAAGAAAGATCAGCTTACGCGCCAGAAGAGTGAACGCGGCGTTTTCACTAACCGCTGGGCAAAGGCGTTGGAGGAGGCACGGAAGCAGCACGAGGAGAAAAAGAAGGCAGAGGCAAACAACCTGAAGAAACAGCAGGCGCTAGTCGAGGAGAAAGATCGCAGCAGAGCTCCGTCCTCGGAGAAATCTGTGAAATCTCGAAGCTCATCCACAAAGGAAAAGCGCGAGACAGCCGCAGTGAAAGCACCGCCCGTTGCCGTCCTTGAGACTGAAGTCAGGTCTGAACCTCAGCCCAAACCTAAGGTTGATCCTGAGGTGAAGGTCAAATCCAAGACCCAGACCAAGCGTCGTTCTTCAGAGGAGGAGCCAACCAAGTCTGTAAAAACTTCGTCGTCCAAACAAGCTTCAACTTCCTCCAAGCAAGCATCGCCTTCTACGCCGAGGCCCCGTGCTTTCCTGCGGTATATGAGCAATGCTCCCATCGCCACTACTAACGGACTTATCGTGAGACCCAACGGTACTTCCAAATCGGCGGCTCTGGCTCCGGCCCCGGCTGCCGACAAACCCAAGCCACGCCGTTCTTCTACGACTCACAGTCACGGTAGTGGTCATCACGAACGTTCTTCCAATGAGGAGAAACGAAGCGCTGGCCGGTCCGAGAAGTCTCACTCACGACGCGAAGAAGACGTTGTACGGGAGAAGAAGACACGACGACGAAGCTCGGTGGAGGCCGAGGTCGGCAAACCTCGCGATTCGTGCGAATCCCGTGAGCCCCGCGAGACTCGCGAACGGGACAGAGAAGCCGAAAGCTCTCGTCGTCCGCACCAGAGCAGCAAGGATAAGGAGGTTCGAGCTCATCGACGACATAAGCGTGACGAATCTCCGCCGCGAGAGCAGAGCAAACTGAAAGGTTTCTTGAGAGCCATCACAGCTCACTGAATCAAGTAGGGCAGGGAAGCTTCTGGTTTCCACTGACCTTGAGGTGTATCCGGCGAGAGTTAGTATGATAGATGATGCTGATGGTTCGATGATTTTTTTCGATGATCTTTTCAAAACATGTTTTACCAGATATTTGATGTGAAGATTGCATGAGGCGAGCATTTCCGGAGTACTGTCTTTTCTTGGCATGATGAGACTGGCCTCTACTATACAGACTGTCAGACATTGTCCTTATTTACATTTCTTGCTGTGATATTATTTAAACAATTGACAGATACTTTCACGGGGGTGACGGTGATCAACAAGGTAAATTTTCTGAGATTTGCATTGTTGCCTTCCACATGTATCCATGTCCCTTTGGAAAGGGTGGAGCGAGTGGCGTGGAAGTAGATTGCGACAAATCGCCAATTACTTTCGAGAGATGAGGGAAAGCCGGCACCTGCGCGCGTAAGCGTCTCACTGAGGTGATCCTCGTAGACTCCTGGCACAAATATGTCGTCGGGCACAACTCACGTGCGACCACTTCTGGATCGAAATCACTCAAGCTCGTTCTTAGCTGGTATCACTCTCGAACACCATCCGCACCAGGCTCGGTATGAACCACACTCCTCTCGCTCGAGATATTTCCCCGTCTCTCGTTCATCCTCATACTCGACCACACAAGCGCCCACGAGCACTCGCTTCTTGGCCTTTTGTTTCATCAATCCACCCAAACCGATGATCTCCTGTCGGAAATAGCCCGGTTCTTCATCATGGCTTTCAGTTGAGATGTGGTCATAGTGACTCGAATGCTGGCGGTGATGATGGCCGTGATGAGGAGAAAAATGCGAACCATGGCTGGGCGGGCTATGGCTTGAGCTGCTGGCATCACTGACACCTTCATCTGCCTCACAATCGACCTCGAGCTCAATTTCTTTCGCAGCAAGACAGTCTTGGCCGCGACCGCATTTCACGCCCTGGCTTCCTTCGCCGATACCGGTACCCAATCCACCGCCCAGATACGTGCTGTATCGCGTGCGCCATGCCCAAACTCGTCGATAAGTTGTGTCGCTACTCCGTAAGGTCTGTCCACACTGTTGGCACAGCCATACAGCGTCATTGCAATTGCATATTCCTGTGATGCGTGCCAATTCTTCTGCCACAGTACTTTGATGGTGAGATGTGCCGGAGGTAGGCACAACGGTCCCGGCTGGTAAATGATAGGAAAGTGGCGCATCCCAACAGGATCGACAGAGACGGCGTATCCGTCCCTTTGTGTGAGTCTGAGAAGGGGGCTTGATTGTACAGTTCTTTTTCGTCAAATTTTAGTGGATTTCAGGCTTTCTCTCGAAGTAACGGAAAGGGATTCGAGAGGACTCACTCTGCATACGATTTTGAGGCAGCGTCGACATTCACCGACCATGTCACGCGCACATTTGCCCACCTTGCCTCGAGTGATCCGGCCTGCTCCATGGCTATTCTGACTCAACAAGTGGAGAACTGATTTCACGCTATTTGGAACGATGGCGCCCGCATCCAGCATATCTGCCACCGTCTCGATGTACTCGTTCTCGCAGCGCAAAGTCTCCCGAATGAGTTGATGTCGAAATTGCGCCAGGTTGACATGGAATTGACGACAGGTTCTGGACAAGGCGTGAAGGGTATTCAGGTCAACGGCACGAGCAATCTCTTTGACGATACTACGAAAAGTGAATAGGACGAGTCAGTACCAGAAAGGCTCGGGGAGGAAAAGGTGGCTGACTATGCACGTACGGATAGCAGCTCAGCGCAGCCGAGAAGGCACACCTGTTAGTATTGTCGGCAACAGGTGCGCTTTCGGGTGCGTTAGAACTTGAGCCTGCGTCGCGCTCTCCCTCCGAACAATCCGAAATGAGGACAGTCTCAGAAGGTTGAACTATACCGACGCGCGCATGTTCCAATCTGGGCGCAAATGGTTTCTCCAACGTGTACGGCGATCCATGTTGGTGGTGGGGCTGCTCAGAGAAAGCGTCATCGCAATCTAGGTCGACAAATATCACCATGCTGACGCTGCTCCCGCCATCAGAGTCCTCAAGAATCAGATGGCCGAGATCATCAGATAAGATGTAGCCACTGATCCGCCCGGTCGGCGGAGAGTTTTATAATCTTTGGTGGATTTCGTGCTGGACAGGTTGGAAGTTCTCGGATTTAGGACAGTGTGGAGCACGGCGATGATCTTCCGAGTGGGATGATGGGCGAGAATGAGTGGAAATCAGCCCGGTCTAGCACACATGGCGATGATAGCGCCAGCTAATTCTAGAGATGAGATACGATATCAGATACCACCTAGGTTGGTGCTTTGACAGTGTGAGTTATCATGAGATGCGAGAGATGTGAAGAAAGTTGAAGATTGCGATTTGGGAGGAGTTGAGACGATGATGGCATCCCCGCACCGGATGTTCTTCCCCTCTTCCATGTCCGGTTTCGGCAGCAGAGTCTCGTGATCCGCCTTGGGAGACGCAAAGTCTCTGCTTGATGATGGTGGACAAAGATATCATTTGAAAAACAACGCCTTTCACTTACCGGATGAGCTTATATCAAGAAAAACTAGTAACTGGTCATGAGCTCCAAATAATGGCTTGAACTGTTCGATACTTGATTTCGCCTTGAGGCGCAGAGTGCCGTGATTGCGTTCAGAAGGCATTCAATCTATGTAGAAGATGGCTAGCTCGACCGATTGTGAGCGAGACGATCTCGTGGAGAAAGCCATTTTTCTGAATTTCTATCTCCAAGAATAAATTGATGGATACTGTCTATATTATCAGGGCTCTAAAACTCCCAGTTCTTCAATCGCAAGACCAACTCGTATCCTAGGTACCCTTGCTTGTAATTTAGAGGCCATGTCCAAGGAGCCCACCCTTAAAAAAAGAGGCTTTGATTCACCGGTAAGAAATAGGTTTATTTTTATTTATTTTTTTCTAATTTTAAACCGAGTACTTCGCCGATAGTTGTATCGCGAAAATCGCTTCAACATCGCTTTATCCCCCATACGCAGCTCTCCGTCTCTTGTCCCTCATGTATCAAGCCCCCCACAACCTCGCATACCATACAATCACTGCAATAACGGTTGCGATTATCACAGCACTTACTATGACTAGAGCTGGTGGTAGTCCACCAACCATTGCTATACTGGTCAAGGCCGCAAAGAGACTTTGTGCTGGAGTGAAGGCACCGTACGCGAGTGCTTGGAAAGCGGCCGCAAGAGATCCTAGAGAATGAGCTCTTATTTTAGCGTGTCCTGACTTGAAATACCTGTAACATTCAATTTTAACGGACCTGAAATAATGCCACCGGAACAAAACCCAAGAGTTGCCAATAATGCGAGGACTGCCTTGGCCGAAAATACAAGAGCCACGGTAAAGGCAATTGACCAGGCGATCACGACTGCAATCACATCTTCGGGTGGGTAGGTATTAGTGGTTAGGGTCGAGTGGTCGCACAGCCAGTGAGAATATGGCTTCATACCAGGTTGCGATAGCCATTCTATCGTTTGACTAGCCCATTCTTGGAAAAAAGCGAGTGTTCTTGGGATCAAATCTATGACAGTGAGTGTGAAGGCAGAGACACTTATCAAGTAACAAGACTGGAACACTGCAATTTACCCGAGTGTGAAATCCGTTTAGCAGCGTGGTCCACGGCCTCTCGGCACTGTGAAAATAAGTGTTGAAAGAATGATAGAATGACAGAGCGATCGGGGATAAATTCCTGAACTTGAATGTGGAAGTTCCTAGCGTTCGTAGGATTCAGGTTTGACATGAGTACTTGAGTTGGAGCCATGGTGTTTGACCTTGACCTATGGAGCCCCCAAGATGAAAAAGGGCAGGGTGGACACAATATAAATGCTTTAAGGGGGAATTATGGGGATAAGATAGACTGGAGAAAGAAAAAGCCGTTCAACTTGACTCACGAGGGGCTGGGCAAGACACATAGGGCTCCATTCATGAGTGTAGTGAAGATCTCACGAGAGCCAACGGTTTCGCTGGTTTCCTCTTGTTGGCGCCTGTTGGCACGATTTGATTAGAGAAAGGCTGCATGTCGAGTACTTGGCGCATCCATGGCAAAACAGAGCGCGCTTCGTTGCTTTAGCGCTCTCTTGATAGTCAAAATAAGCAAAAGTTGGCTATGCTGGACATGGGTATACTTTGACCATGAGCTTTCCCGTCCAATGGACTATCATGCGGGTTTCCAAGTATCTCCAGCGAGCGAGGTTGTATGTAGCCATTAAGCTCCGCGGTAGTACAACGCAGAGTTTCTCTTTTACTATGCTGACCGGTACTACCCAGGCACTCAATTTCTCTCCAAAAGGAATATGCATCTTCTATTTCGGACCGTGATAGGCGAAATAACATAAAGCTATCTGACTCCTCCTGGTGCTACAATCATGTCGACAAGACTGCTGCTTCCCCTTGCCCAAAACACACCAAAATGTCTCTAAACATCTGGGAAAGAGCATACCATTTCCTCCTGGAGAGCCCAATACTTCATCATGTCACTAATTGCAGGGAACAAGCATACAACTTGCTCATGGACCATGTGACCTCCTCCAACACTCTTCCAGGCTCGCCCGTCGGGCCTCAAGCCTGGACGAGCTGGACGTGGCCCGGAATTCGACCCCTAGGTGAGCTAGATTCAGACAGTAAAACCGACTAATGAAGAGCGCTTTATCATCTCCAAACATGAACCAATAACAAGTGAACACTCCAGTGGCATGGCTTCTCACCTTCAAGGGGGTCTTGGCAGTGTTGAACGTTGGATTTGGGCCTCTGGGTATTATCTCAGGTGCGATATTCAACATCTCTCCGTGTCGCTTTTGCCGATAACTGAGACCGAAAATATAACCGGTGTGATAGGCTCCCTGGCTGCTGCATTTCAATCCTTTATGTACGGTGGCTTCACACCTGCTGGTGGAATATTTGCCATTCTAACCAGTCTTGGGATGCGCGGGATTCTGCAGCAGGTGGTTCGAATCTTGGCTGCGGGTTTGGCGACTGGCATTGCTTTTCTTTTGGGAAGGTCAACCTGATAGGTGGTGACGTGGTATTGTGTGATGTTTGGGGATGGTATGTGAATAGATTTAGAAAAGCCATGATAAGGGACGAGTGATAAATGGGAGAGGAAGAGTTGGATTGAGATGTCGAGCGAATATGGAATCACTCCCGTCGTGGTCAACAGCCTGAATGGATAGTAGGTATCCCTATCAAAGACATATACCTCGTATACTTGTCATTTTGATATTTTGATTTTCCCTTTCTTGAGCAAGATCTCCTAGTCTTGTAGTCTTCTACATCGGCTTAACCGACCCTTGTTGCCCACGTACAGGGCTCCTATCATACTTTACAACATACATTAAAGAAATACTCTATCACTTGATACCTGAGAAAGCCACCCGTCTGACTCTCAACCTCTAAATGAATAATTATCTCTCTCGAGCACATATGGATCCATCAATATTGCAAGCAAAATATACCAAGCAGAACCCTTGCATACCGTTCCTTTTCGAGGCGCCTTGGCCTGAGACACTCACAGTTGAAATCTTCATGAATAAAGTTTGATTCTACTTTATTTGGAAATTGCCCTGTCCGGAGTTGGACGTTGGCGAAAAGAGGTAGGTATACGTCTGTTCTAGCTTGCCAAGATCCCCTCGATCAAGGAGATAAAAGTCAGAATCTAGCCAGACCTACCAACTATGGACGGCTTTTCGAGAGGAACTTTTGTCTATGGTTCTTCTCATTATACGTACAACATCGGTAGTAGGTAACCAGAAGGTCATATGTCCGAATACATGTGTACTCGAAAAAGAAAAAGAAAAGACAAAACAAGATCGAGAGTCCGCTCAGGGTCAAAGTATAATTCATAATTCAATATTGACCGTGGAGGAAGTGTACACGTTGAAGGAATTCTGCGATACAGTAAAAGCAAAGCTGTATACCACAGCATGGATGAAGGAGGGAAAGAAACACCGAGATCGATGTCCAGCAGATAAACCACTTTCTAGCTAACGGGCTCACTTTTGAAAAGATGATTCCTATATCATGTTGCTCTCTACCGTATATGAGAGCGCTATCGGAGACGATTCAGTCAAAGTAAACATCCTTGACCTCGAAGATGACAAGAGTGTTAAGTCTGCTGTAGCTGCAGGATATTTGCTTACTTTGCATGATCATCGACGAGCCTGATATGCAGACCTTACGGCTTTACCATATTAATCCACACTTTCCAGATGTACTGTCTGATCAAAGTCCAGTATATCGAATAAGGTGGCCTCCCAGCTCCCTTGCCACCTCTGACCACCATCTATCTGCATATCCACCAGACAGAATCATAGAATCATCTCTGACGAAATCAGGACCTGATGACCGCTAAAAGAGTGAAATGCCATATCAGGCTGGTAAAACGTGGGAAGCGGCGATGACGAAGAGGGTAGAAACACCACCCAAACTAACATATGATGAGATATGCCCATTGTACACAATAAAACCTATTCGACGGATGCGTGAGAACCGCACCATCATACGAATATGCCGATCAATTCATACATCATAGGCCGAGACTTGGATTTCATAGTTGCACAATTTCCAAGAGGACTTTTAGAATTCCGAATATTGTCTAATTATGCTGGGAGCAAAAAAAGAAAGAAAAACAAAACACGAAAAAGCCGTTACTCTCCGCACCGGAACCGGAACCGGAAGCGGGTAATGGGAATCCCTCACGGGCCAGGCCTTGACGACAGCCCCATCGACTCGGTTAATCATTCTACTGCAAGACTAGTCCAATTTTGCAGGTGGCTTAAAGAAGGGGAGAAGAGAGTGATAGTGAATCACCAGGTAAAAAGAAAAGGGAAAAAAAACCAACAAGAAAAGAGTGGAATTATGGGGAGGGACCCGGGGAGGGACGGGGAGGGACGGGAATGAGGAGCTGCCTAATGTGTATGTCGATCTTCAGCACTAGCTTTCTTTTAGGTGGTGATTGTCTGGAAAGTGCCAGTGGCCAGTGGTTGTGGAGTTTCTGGAAAGACCGGAGAACGGCCGAGGAGTTATACAAACTGTACAGTATGGCGAGATTCAGGGAATAGAGAGGGGGTGGAAGGAGGCTGACAGTAGTCATAGCCACGCTTTCCCACCCACATTGGATGAAATGAAGATGGGAGCGCAAGAAAGAAAAGAAGAAAAAGAAAGAGAAAAAAAGAGCAGGCTGGGAGGAAAAGTCTGGTGAGCTGTGTGGATCTTGTCAGAGGCACGAAGCGTGCGTGGACCCCTCCATCGTGGGATGATAACGGGCGCTGATGCGATGGGCAATTTGGGAAGAGGGTGTGTACCGTTTGCCTATTTAGGATGGGGTCGTCTCAAGACGGGGAGTTGATTGGGGAATTGATGAGCCACCGAGACTTTGGACCCTTGACGCCCGTAGGAAAACCAAAAAAAAAAGAACCCAAACCACAAAAACAAAAACAGAAAAAGCAGAAGGGGGGAAAAAAAGAAAAGAGGATTCCAAGAAGTGAAGGAGATGAGAATTGTGGAGTCAGGGGAGGTTCCAGTTCCAGCTGCCAAGTCATGGAGACAACGGGTAGAACGGCTTCTTTGATCAGGACCCTTGACGAGAGACTATTGAATGTTGTTCGAGTCTTTGACTTTGGAGTACTTTCCATGAAACCCAAGTGAGATAGTCGGCTTGTGAAGATCTCTCGCCACGGGAAACAAGTGCCCAGTCAACGTGGACCAAACCCCTTCCATCTCCTCCCTCTCTTACCTCTGAACCCTCCCGATTTGATATGAATGCCTCCAATCAACTTGGTGGCGGAGAGAACGGCACTAGACTCTCTAGTGCATCACTGCATACAGTGGAGAAGATATTAAAACTAAACACTTGGGAGTTGCCAAACTGGCAGATGACAAACCTCCTCCTCCTCCCCGGTTCTCTCACTAGTAAATGATCCTCTGATCAGACGATGTGTTTTTATCAGAGCGAGCATGGTCATTGACACCCAAGATGTAATCATAAACAAAGAGAGAGAATGAAACAGAAACAGAAAGACAGGAGTGCTCCCCCAAATCAAAACACAACCCCACCCGAGTCAAGACACTCTATTCGATTCTCAAATAGTCGAAAATGCCTGACTCGCGGTCCATCCCGTCGGACAAGCAATCTTCCACATTCGATCGTGGAGTCGAGCCAAGCACGCCGTTGCTCGACCGGTTACCCAAAAAGGCAGGCGGCGAGAGTCTCATCTTTCATATGCCTGTCGACATTTGATGAGCACGGCCCTTGATGAGACACATAGTTTGTGCCGGATCGAAGCACCGTTTTTCCTGGTCCTTTTTTCTTCCTTTGGTAGATTAAGGGGGAGGGAGCAAAAGGAAAAAGAAAAGAAAGGAAAAGAAAAGATGGAAAACAGACTTTGAGTGCAGGGCAAGTTGTGGATTTTCTCAAAAATTGGAGTGCAAGCCTCGTGGTGCTTTGGAGAGTTTGCCTGTGTTGTCTTCCATCGTGTCACTCCCGACAAAGATCCGCCCGAGAGACATGAAGCGGGTCGGGTCAGCAGAGCCCACGGGTCACCGGGCAAATACTGCAAAGCATCAAGACTGTTATCATGCTAGTGTTCTTCTAACTCTGTTTCCTCCACTGCGGCAGTATTAAGCCAGAGGGGAAATTCAGCAGAGAAAATTGCATTGTGCGACGTGTGGGTTTAGTACTAAATAGTCACGCCAGGAGGAGTGGTAGCTTGGTAATGATAGCCTCTGGTCGAACAAAGTATCTAGCCATACCACGCAACCAATGCATCGAGCATTGAGCATGGTGCAAGCTCTCAGGCTCTCAAGCTCCAAAGCTCTTGGGCTTTCCTCCAAGGCACGACGTGGAAGCCAAGACAAGATTTGGAATCATCACCCAAAGCCCGGGCGTCACTCTTCACTAGCGTCCCTCCGCCCTCCAAAATAGAAGAGAACCATGGATGGGTAAAATCAAGCAACTTCTTTCTTTGTGCGAGTCAAACGCAGCCGGCGTCCCCTCACGACCACCGTGCAAGGACCATGCGCGCTTTGAGTGGCTCTTCTCGTCCTTCTTCCCTTCGGCCGATCGGGGGGAAATTAAGACCCGGAGGGGAGAGACCCTTGGCCTTTGGATGGTCTTGCAAGTCTTCTTCTTGTTCTGGTTCTCATGCACAATGAACCTTTTTCTTTTAATTTGAAAGGGTACTTTTTGATCTTCGGTGATTCTGTGAGTGTCTCACAGTAATTTTAAGATTACCAACAGGATGGAGAAGCTAGAGGGAATAGTCATGCAGGGTAAACGACACCCTGCAGCTGGTGAAGTTCCTGGGGAGGACCCCGGTCCGGACGCAGGCTGAAGAAAAAGGCGAGAGGAGAATCCCAAGTTCACAGGCGCGTTGCTCGGCATGCGTGGTAAAGGGGTTGAACTAGACCGAGCGCCAGATTCAAAGTACTAGTGGGAGGGCGGTGCGCTCCCAGACATCGTGTGCTAGTCGTGAAGGGGTAGCGCTCATGCACTCGGTGAACTGGGCATTCCTTCCTCATCATCATATCGTCCTGTATTATTCTCAATGCCACGATTCTGTCGCCCGGTAACTCGACAGTCTCGGGGGTGAAGAAGAGTTTCGGGCGTTGATGGGGTAGGGAGGCGTCGACTCATCTAAAAAGATGCATTGATTGGCTGGTCCACCAGGACGCCAGACCCTCTCTGGTGGGAAGATCAGAGACAATCATCCAGAAATTCCAAGCTTTCGAGAGCAGGCCATCTGCTCATCCGGGAGTGTGCCACAAGAACCCGACTTTAAAATCAGCTTAGACGAATAGAGAAGGAGACAAGAAATCGGACGACTCCCAAGACAGAAGACAGAAGACACGGCGGGAGCTGGGCCCGTTACCCTCTTGTTGTTTCATCCACGCTCCCGGGTTTGCAATGCAACGCTAGTTTTGGGTAGCCCGGAGTCCAAGACTTGTCCAGCGGGTGGGAATCGAGCGAGAACGGCCGAGCTTCCTTGTCAGAGCCGCATCGATCGAACGGAGCCGGGGCTCGATAGTTACGGCTACAATCGAGTTCATCCACTCAGAGGGGAGCTCACGGTGGGAAGCAAGCGCAGGCGGCACCCTGGAATCAGAGCATCGACTGAAAGAGGGGGAAGAAAGGGAGACGAATCAGCCGGACACCATGTGTAGAATTTGAGAGCCGTATGGTAGGCATGAGCTGACGTGCTCAAAGACCGTCGCTGCAGATGATTGCTGATTATTGAGATGTTCGTATGAACGCAGCCAGGACAGGACGGTCCTCGTGCAAGAGTCTATCGCCGTGGATCTTTGGTCCCAGGGCAGTGAGCCCGTTCGGTGACTGGGCTCTCACGTGGTGGCGTCTCCGCCCGGGTGACCGACCGTGGCAGAAGACGATCTGCCGGGCCCGAGTTGGTAATCCCAAAGTATTTTCGACTTGCCAAGTAGACGGTAGACGTACTGTCCATGGCAGTAGTCCGTCAAATACCAGAATCCTTGTACATCCGGCAAAGGTCATGAAGCCATCCTTCACTATTAGCCACAATTTCCTCAATAGTCAAGACGACAGTCCCTTCACTTCCCAACGGCGCCTAACCATACTGGTTGGTCCCATGAACCTCGAGTAGACGATCAGTCGTCCTGTATGCAACTCCTGCATGCATCAAACCCAACCCTCTCTTATCAATCACAAACCACAACACTAAAAACCACCCTCCTCCACCCCCGTCCATTTCTTTTAAACCCCCCCCCCCCCAAAGAAAAAGAAAATTGCCTCGCACCAACCAGATCAAGAAGCGCATCCAACATGATCCCACCACATAGTCATACACCTCAAACGGCCGAACAATGACCGAAAATGCACCCCACGAGAAAAGAAGAAAAAAAACCCCAAAAAAAGCGTCCCATTCCTAAAAGGCTAGAATGGCCCTTTTTGGTGAAGAAAGTCTAGGTTTACCCGTCCCCGTCTGGAGTGATCTAATCTAATTGAATACAACTTGCTCAAATTCCTCCAAATGGTCCAACGGTTGGAACTTCTTGAATGGCCCGTGGGCAACGTCCACTCCGTCCACCAGAGTGTCCCGGATGTTGACTTCCCCTTCCCCCGTCCCTTCTACCGTGGTTGAGGGCAATTTTGTCAAGGTGGAGAGGAGTGGAACTGGGTTAACGCTATGCGGCTCTGTGGGTCGGCGCTTCCGGGGAGCCTCCGACGGGGGTCGCTTGGAGGGGGGAGGAGGAGGAGAGAGAGAGAGAGAGAGAGGAGCCCTTGATGGGTTAGGAGTTTGTATTTTGAGTTTTGGAGTGGTTAAGTTGAACTTGGCAGTCGATGGGCGATGAGGTGATGTACTTGAGTTCCCGATGCGATGAGGGTTAAATGATGAGGGAGGACCCTGGGGGAAGAAAGGGATTCATGAACCACATCTACGTCGGTTGCCAAAAATAAATAAATAGAAAAAAAGAAATACCAGAGGTCATGAGAATGAGCATGAATATCATGTAATATAAAATGTTTTATCGATTGAGTCATCCAAAGGGAGATAGGTATATACACCGAGGAAGAGGGGAGAAAGGGGAATCGACAGAGAGGCGGGTATTTGTCGGGTTATCCGAAGGTCAAAAAGGCAAAAAGGGAAAAGAAGAACAAAACAACAACAAACACACCAGTAGTGAACCTTTGGGGTATACAACGTAAACGAGAGAAGAGGGTGAAATCTGGTGGAAACACAAATGACAAATGATCAAACAATCAGACCGCAAACGTGAAATCAAAAGCAGAGAAATTCAAAAACAACCCTCATGATGAAAATTGAGGGCAACGCCTCCAATGGAAAAATGGACACCCCCGGGATTTGGGACATTCTCAACATGAATCAGCAACCCGTCTCGGAATAATTCTATTGCGCACCAATTTGCATGTGAAGGCAAAGCAAAAGACATAGGAAAATCATTAAAAAAAGAAATGGAACCACAGGCTTGTTTAACCGGCGGGTCAGCTCTGTCTTTCTCTCTCTCTCTCTCCCGAGATGTTTTGGGACATTGGTGTATTTGTCCAGTTGACTCGAGATAGTGGAGTCACTGTCCCAGAGCGGAGCCTCTCCACCGCACCGGACGATCCACGGTCGCGCCCTCGACCAGGTCTGGAAGTGCGAAAAGTGGGCGTCCGATAATAAATTGGGAGGGGGGTTTTCTCCCCGGGAGGACTCCTCTCCTCTCAGGCTCTTTGTTGAAGGGGGGGTCCCCCTCGTGTACCACAGTTGGACGGAAGATCTTGGGAGTAGAGCGAGAAAGCCAAGTCAAACTTTGCGGGAATGGGAAAGGGATCGTCCGCTGCGTGCTGGGTTCTTTGTCTTGGCTCCGTGGGCAGCAATTGGCGAACCCGGCTCACAATGTCCCATTTTCGAAGAAAACAAAAATCAAAATCAAAAAACCCAAAACGATTCTTTCAGGCAATGCGAAATGCAGCAAGTACCCATCAGACGGGGACAGCCGTCGGGCAGGGAAAAAGGAAGAAGGACCCAGAAAAAAAAAGAAGGGGAAAAAAAAAACAACCACAAAACAAAAGGAACAGGGTCGTTGAAGTCGTGAAATGTATTGCCCATGGGGATCGTCACAATGCGTGAAGAGCTCTCATTCTCGAGACAAGGAAAAGAATATCCCAAAACACAAGCAATCGTCAGGAACAGGAACGACCTCGTTCACATGCTCCACTGCCTCCAGTTGATGGGTTGAAAGTGAGTCAATGAATGCACCTGCTCATCGTAGAGACAGTCGGTGCCAGACCAGGAGGGAGAAGGGTAGTGACATTGAGGGGGCGGCTGGATCAGACTCTCATCCAGCGACATGGGGAGCAAGTGAGACGGAGGCATGCCAGCGTCGGAGTGGTCCCAACGCAGGGGAGTAGGCATCTGGAGAGGGGAAGAAGTCACGTCGGCATTGAGGATGTTCTTGGGGTATTGATCCAGGAGGGAACTGCCCAGGGAGGAGATGGATGAGATGGAACCCGACTGAGATGGCATAGTGGTGAAGGCCACGTCGGAGAGTGGAGAAGGGCAGGTCTCGGGGGGCGAGGAGTAGAATGGGCTGTCATCCACCGACTCGGGGAGTTGAGTCTGGAATAGGTTCGCCGCCGGGCGAGGTTGTAGAGGCAAGTCGATGCCATTCCACATTAATGAGCAGCTGTTGGCGAGGTCGGGATGAATTCCAGGTGCCACGATGGATCCAATGGACATGGTATGCGGCTGAGGTGAACTCGCAGCGAGCATGTTGGGGCTGTCCATGGACATGCAGCGTGCGACGGAAGCTGAATCGTCGAGCAGAGCGGCTGACGATTGAGGAGTCCACTGATATTGTTCAGATTGGGCCTCGAGTTTGCTACCGCGCGGAAAAAAAAAGAAAGCACAAAATTAGCCTTGGTTTTGGGGGGTGGGATTTTTCTTTTCCATCCGTTGGACATAGAAAATAACCTTTGCGCCAGATGGTCGCAGGTTGCGGGAGAGTCTCAACTTACTGTCGTTCCATGTGTCGCGTAAGCAGGTCTGATCGATGGAAGGCCTTCTTGCAGCCTTGATGCGTACACCGAAATGAGGCCTCGGGGTTGTGGTTCACCTCGTGTCGTCTGCGATGCTCTGCGCGAGTGAAGACCTAGACATTGCCATGTTCCCGTCAGAGCCGTCCTTGACCGACGAAATTGCTTCTCTTCCCACCGAACTGGAGCGCATACCTTGTTACATCCGGGGTACTCGCAGGCATGTACGCGCTTTCCTTTCTTTGCCTTGCTGATACGGTGGGTGGTCGGGGTATAGGTGATCGGTAATGAAATCTCCGGTTGCGACTGCGGGCTGCGGCGCATGTTGCTTCGACGGCCAGCCATGGTGGATGGGGAGGAGACAAAAGTCGGCTCGGGTGATGGCGATACAGATGTAGCTGGAGTGCTCAATCCAACAATGCTTTGCGTGTATGATGGAGGGATGTTGGTGTGGGTATACTTTCGTGCTTGTTGAGATGCGCGGGTCATGATGTTGCAGCGGACGAGATGGTCAATGAGGTGTCGAGCGGGAAGGGTGATAGATGTATATATGTTGAGGGATATGTAGACTGTCAATTGATCCAAGGGAGTGCGGGAGGGAGTAGTCGGAGAAGGAACTGTGAAGGTGGTTGATGGTGAAGATGAAACTGTTGAAGAAGATGCAGAAATGCGGAGGAGAGTGGATTGATATAGAGGAAGCACGATGATAGCACTGGCAGGACTACTGTTACAGAAATCTGAATGGATGGCTAGCCTTCCTAAATTGGAAGCTTCAAAAGAAAAAGAAAATCACAAAATAACAAAATAGAATTAGATGGGAGATGAGAGACGGGGAAGGGAAAATGATATTTTGAGATTTAAAATTAAATGAAAATGGCGGAAATAAAATGAAATCGAGATTGAAGGTCAAGATTGAAGAGAGCCTCCAACCCAGGGTGGGGACAATTCGATGAGAGGGAGAGGAACAATTCCGAGCAAAAAAAAAAAATCGTAAAATGAAAAGGACCAAAAAGACAAAAAAGAAATTACATTCAAATCAGACTAAAGATGATGGCATCTCACGCACTGAAGCAACGACCCGGGTGGGGAGGACAGTACTCTGTACCTCTGAGGAGCCGGGTCGCTGTTTGTGGGCGAGTCCCTCGTGCGTCAGTCTAGGGTGAGTATCTTTTGGCAAGCAGATCCATTCTTAGTCTCTCGAGTAATTTGGGTCAAGTCCCTACCCCCAAAGTTCCAAAAATACCCATAATTATCCTGCTAACCTTAGATCAGAAGGGACTCAGCACGGGCGTGGAGGCGGTGATCGCTCGGGATGATCAAGCGTGGGCACATCCTAAAATTACCAAGCCAGGGAAAAGAAAATTTAAAAAGAAAAGATGAAAAGAAGAGATGAAATCGATTTTTTTTTGTTTTTTTTTAGAAAAGAGTCAAATGATTGGGAAAAAATTAAAAAAAAAAAAAATGAAAAACTCATGAGGGTACAAGGGAATCCCTTTTCCTCGGTGCGGACATGAACATGATCAAGAGCCTGGGAAGCTCTGGGTGCGCCTGAAAGAGTTGAATTGGCGAGCGGCCAGGTCCACTGGGGCCGTACACAATCATCATTACTCGTTATGGTCGGCCGTTGCCCTGTGGTATTCTTCTGCGTCTCCATTTCTTTTCCCCTCACGGCTGATTTTGATTTTCTCGATTTTGTTTATTTCTTGGGACGTTTTCCAAATACTGCCTCCAGTCAGGAGTGTCATTCTCCCTGTCGCGATCGAACCACTCAGCACATCACCACGTTGTTGGACGGGGGGTGGAAATCAGCCACTGCGACCATCATTGCCCGAGTGGGTTAGCTGTGCGAGCGGACCTTTCAGAACGACGGCGGACCGGACGGTTCGCTCCCAGAACTGTCAGTGGTCGACGTTGCGGCTGAGGCGTGCCAGCAGCGCTGCAGCAGGAAATGGGCCTTACTTCCAGCATCCCCGGCACGGCACGCAGAAACAAGTGCAAGGCTCAAGAGAAGACCCGCCGTCCAAACTATCGTGTGGGCAGAGGGGAGGGAGGGGGGAGGGGGGGGGGCAAGGAGAGGTAATCTCACGAGACTGCGATGAGGAACTGGAAGTCACTGAGGATAGTCGTATCCTGACCAATGACCACCTCAACAGACTCGTATGGTCGAGGCTTGGAGATTGCCGATCACAGTTGACCTATGGACTTCAGCGAGGCAGGTCGAGGGGGAAGCCATTTCGTCAATCTGCTCATGGTGTTCTGGCCATCTTGACGTCTACCAGGTCAGATCCCTTGGAGAGACTAGGAGAAGAAAAACTCTCTTCACGCTACTCCTCATGGGGGGAAAAGCCCTCCAAGAGTTGCAGAGTGCAAGACCCCCTCACGCCTCATCAGCGAGGGGATTCATGGAGAACCAGGCTGCGTGAAGAGGACACTAAAAGACTTAGTGGTATTTTAGTGCTGGTGTTGGTTCCGGTCGCACTGTGAGTGGTCGGAATCCCAGACAGAGTTCGCTACCGACATGCTGGAAATGAGTACAGCAGAACTGAACGATACTTCTGGAAATAGAAAACAATGGAGGGGGAAATGGGGCCTTAGCAGAGGAGGAGAGAAAATTGAGGTGGTCTTTCTTCATGCGCAGAACATTGATCATGAAGATGATCCATGACTCAAGCCTTCCTCTGAAGGTATGCAACATTGAAGATTGGAGAATTGGAGAGGATGAGGCTCGCTTGGAGAAGACTGTGTGGATCGAGGGTGGAGAAGAGCGGCCTCTCTGTCCTGTCGCTGGTCTGTACCCTCGTGCAGTGCGCATATCGATGACATGCGCTAAGAATATGGTCCGGAGTGGTACCGTACAGTACAGAAAAGTTACTCATTTCGGGTCCGTCGGTCACCTCTCCCCAGGCTGGAATTCACGTCGTGCGGGAGGTACCGCCTGAGTCAATCAACGATGGACCCGTCGACCTTGGTCTCTAAAACCCGATGCCCGACGCATCCAGTGTCCGATGATATAGTCATGCCCCGGCCATTGCGTACAGTGATGATCCCCCTCCAATTGATTTTCGAAGCAAAAAATAAAGAGAAGAGAATATCATGCAATCTGTCATCATTCTTCCAGCGTTGCAATATCCCCATCTTGTTAGCCCAAGACCATCTACTCGTAGTCTGCCCTGCCTAACCGGTGAACTCCCCGCGACTCCCATGATTCATGAAAATCACGGCCCATGGGACACAACGGGTCTGCCCCACGATGCTACTGCGCGGTGGAGCCGCATGTTCATAAACCAGCCGGCATCGTCCACAGCTACATGCTCAATTAGGTATAGTCCGCCTGCACATCTCATGATTTGAAGGGGGGGACTCTCACAAGGTTACCAGACATGTACCTCCCAAGACAGGCAATCGCAGGATTTCACGCTAAGCCTTGATCGTGAGAACTAACACGATGACCCAGCCTACCATTGGCCACTAAGAACCAGGGCTATCGCCATGTGGTGCTGTCTTCCTCTACGCACTTGCACAGTAAGACGAGGCCAGGACCAGGGATTTCGGGCGACTCTGAGGTTCGTACACAGAAGCATTTGATGGGCAAAGCCTTGCACCGTGCGACTGCACTTCAGGAGTCCAAAGCGATTATTGGTGGTCTGATCGAGGAGCACGATACAGAAAATGCCGTCATTACCTGCAGAATACGTACCATACCACGGTGTCGGCAACTGGTTGCCTTCAACACTGGACTGCAACCCGAATGACGGGTACCCTTGAGTGCCCGAGGCACCTTTACCGTCATCATGTGTTCGGGATGGACAGGGTTGATGTCATGTACCTGAGGCTCAGGCCGACCTTTGGCTGCGCGTCAGACGGCAACCAGAAACCAAAGGAAAGATAACAACCGCACTATTGCCTTGTTCCCACTCTGGTCTCCCGCTATTCCATGTTTTATTTTTACTTGGCTGTACGTGGAGCTCCTGCATACAATCCTGCTCACGTGTTGTTTGGAGAATGCCAGTGTTCTTCATGTCTGTAAGGAATTCAATTTACCCTGCGTGGGTACAGAAATCTCTAAGCCAGCGACCACGATTGAGTGATGGGTGGTTCTCGTCAAAAAGGGTTCGACTATTCGTCCAGCGTACGGGAAAAAACATGTTGCCGGGTTTACCCAAATGTACAGGATGGGCGCTCTGCCCCCCGTAGATGATGTCAAGGCCTTGACCCTCATCTCCCGGACCCAAAGACGTGTCCACGATCGCGGCCTTTCACCAGCCAGCTGCCGTGCACTGATCAGATCAAGCACAAGGCTGATTTGTCCTCGAGTCCGACCGTGATTGACTTTTTCGAGCGGGCCATCGCGCAAAGCCAGAATCAGCCCGGTGGGTCTGTCGAGAATGCCTTGGGGGGGGGGGATACTGGGACTCCGACATCCCGACCATGCAGTTTTGAGTTTGTACCTATGTGGCAATTCGGGATGGTGAACTAAGAACGTAAAGGGTCGGTGCAAAGACACTTTAGTGCGTCGCTCATCAACCAAGCGGTCGCTTGCCTCGTGTACTCGGCGTGTTTCAGGAATGCTGATCTCTCACTGCATGGGGGGGGCCGCAGTCGATCAAACAGGGTGCAGTCCCGTCCAATCATGTCTACTCACTCGACAGTTTCGATATGCGAGAAGGACCCTCCATGAATAGCCTTCTTACGGATCATCCCCTGCAATGCCTTGCAGATGCGGTGGGATGTGTGACGGACCCTCACCATGCTCTGGTGGAAAGGTTGGGGCCCTTTTGAGCCTCCCCGCTGAGATGAAAATAGAATGTGGGTTGGGCGGAGAACGGCCCCACGAAATAACAAACTCAACTCCTCCCGAGAGGCTCTGGTAGGGCTGAAGAATGGAAAACAAAAAAAGAAAGTTGAGAACCTTGGCGGGTTCACGATGAGACTGATGAAAGAGTATCTCCTGGTGCCGAGGTCTTTCGTGCATCTACTGGGACTTTCGCTGGCATGGTCTTGATCTAGAACTGACCTACTTTGCTCCTTGGCCATCTTACCATTTCAACCTAGCTCCAGCCTGCAATTCAGCCCGATTGCCCGCTGCATCCGTGTACAATGGTCTTTCCACCGAGTATACAAGCGACACGGGGACATGGGGTGAGTATTTTCAAAAACAAATGAAATGCCAAACATGGGACGGCTGCGTCTACGAGATTGTAGCAGTGCCGCCCGTTGGTAGTCTCGGCAATGTGTCTATAGAGACCCCTTGCCTCCACAGACCAGCCAAGCCCACACAAGCTCATTTGCCCGTTCTATCCGATGATATTGGCGATCTTCATGGGCTTACACATTTGCCATTTTCCTCATTTGGAGTTGGCAAGTGTGCTGAAAACGGTGGCGAGATGGGGTGGTTCTCCAGTGCAGTGACCACGTGTGGAGTGCGGCGTTGGATCTGAAACGTAGCCGCGAAAATCTGCATGCAGGATAACGATATCTGGAAAGGTTCCAGGAATAGCAGCACTTTACACATCTTGCCATCCATGAACGGTATCGATGTGCAGAGACGGCGTTCCACTCCAAGTATAACACGGCACTTTGGCCCCAAAAGTGTGGGATCCTTGAGGGATCCATTGGGGCGGGAGATATTAAGAGCACTATAGTGTGTATCGTTAATCAGTTCTCGGTGACCGAGGGAAATCAACGGATCTAGTATGGTAGTATCTCCTTTACTTCAACGTCGCCACGTTGGCCGAGATATGTCCCTATCTCGGTCGAGTCCAGACGAATCGAGGGATTCGGCTTGATCTCCGAGATGCGGCTGCGGCCCCCGTCCCGTCTGCTATCTTGTCGTTTTTGACACTACTATTGGAGTAGAATCGAGGTCAAACGGACATATCTGGACTTCAGCAAGGAGACTTGATCTATAGATACGTGACGATTGTTTTCCCTTTTTTTTTCGCTTTCATGCCAGGAGTAGACGTAGACAGAGGGTGCAAGACAGACGTATCGACGCCCACACTCAAAAGATCTCGTGCGCGGTCGGTGCAGAGGAGGAATTTTCAGTTGCCACGTTCATTTCTCATAGTGAATGTCCCTTGCTTGAATTCTACTATCAAATGACATGGACGTTTCGATAACAGAGTCACGGGGAATCCTCACAAATTCTCGAATGCCATTAATAGCAACTAGACTCCCATCATCGTAGCCCCAGAATGCGTATGTGGGGGAGATCGCGCGTTTCAGATTTTGACAAGCATCTGCCAGCATGCATAACCGAGACTTGGTTCTTCCATTCAGGTCTCCCGAGTCAACCTTTTTTTTCCTTCGATGGAGAGGGCTCTCCACGGTGATTCGATGTCATTTCACCACCGAATCGTGGCGCCCTCTCTAAGGAAGGAATGGAATACGGGATCAGACCACACATCTGCTCTTGGACCGGACTGGAACGTGATGGATTAATTAGTACAGTACAGTATTGTCCCGGAGGCCACTCCAACAGCAGCAATACACCAGCATTGCTGCCAATCCACCCACACCTCTTTAGACGTAACACGACCAAGGGCGCGCACGGACTGACGGGGAGGCTCCGCTCCGCTCCGATCCCAAGTCTAAATTTGCTAAATTCCCGCATGAGCATGCCCAGCTTCCTGCCCCTAGCCCCATTGGGAAATTAGGGACAATTAACCAGCTTTTTGGTCTCGCCTGCATGGCACTACCACCCGCTTTGGGGCAGCCCTGGAAGTTAGCGAGGAAATCATGCATTAGTGGGCCAATTAGTCGGAGGTCAACTGTTGGGCTGCTGCATGAATGACTTTGTTATTATTATCGTGATTTCTATCGCTCGACAACAAGGATCCGTATCCACACTACCGTATTGTGGACAAAGTGTTCCTCCATACAAAACTTTCCGTGAAGATCGTGGCGGGCTCTAGACACTTCAATTGCTACCATGACCATTCCCCTTTTGTGTAGTAAGTTGCGCTGTTCCCACTACGAGGCTCGTCTTGCCCATCCACTTTGTTTTTTTTTTTTTTTTTTTTTTTTTTTTTTTTTTTTTTTTTTTTTTTTTTTTCGGGAGGTGGTTTCTTTTTTCTTACCCACTCGGTACCTTAAATCAGTCAGTGCTCATTGCTCTCGAGACACGCACAACTCAATTGCTCAATGCTCATCGATCTTGGTTAAAGATCAGCATATCAATTTCAGGTACCTTCCCTTTTTTTACACGTCTGAATCATCTTTCCGCGAAGGGACTCCCTTTCATTTGGACTCCCGTCTCCGTTCCAACTTCCTGCTCCCTGTTTTGTCTCCACGGATATCGTTCCACTCGACTTTGCTCGCAGTCCTCAGGAGCTCTCACAGCCCCTCTCTTTCTCCCTGTCTCTCTCTCCACTCCGCTTAGCTCCAGCCACTGCTCGGGCCAGACACTGTGCCCACGAGGAGGGCCCTCTTCCTTTCGATCGGTTCAGCTTTGCCTGGCACTGCCATACTTGGGTCCATATGTCTCTCTGGGTGGCAATGTCAGCAGGACGGACTGTAGACCCGTCATGTTGTGCCGTCGCGTCGGTTGTCCCTTCATTCTGGAGTCGTGTAGGTGGAGCGTACATGTGATGGTCGAGAGTAGAGTAGAGAACCGCAGGAGGACCGCCAAATTGTCCATGTGGTACTAGACATTTTTCAAGATGTGCATGCCACTCTGCCGAGTGGTCCTGCTGTCCGCCGGGTGACTCTCCCTCTTTTGTGTCCGTCCAGAGTTTCCACCTCTTTTTCTCCCCCTCTCTTTCCTCCACTGACTAAACCATCCACCATATCCACCTGGCACCAACCCTACTCTCTCCCAATCCACCATCCCGTGCATTTCCTCCACTCCACCCGCTCTCTTGCTCTTCTTGCCTCTCTGCCTCTCTGCCTCTTCCTTCCTCTACCAAACCCACTCGACCCTGAGCTTGCTCCTTCCTCAACCACCCCTCCCCCCCCTTCCCTTTCACCCACCTGCTTACCTTTTTCCGCTCGATCTTTCTCCCACTGCTCCTGCTCCTGCCATTGCCATCTCTCCTCCTCTTACCAAGTCTACTTTGTCCCCAGCCAAAAACACACCCGGAGACATCGGCAATTGCGTTGACTTTCTGCGGTCCTTGTTAGTTCCCCACTCCGTTGACTCTGCAGGCCCCTCGTTCCGTGAGAGTGTCCCCTCCAGAACTCCTGCCCTCTGGATTCAATCCCTGAGCCCCTCTTCGATCTCGATACTTTCTGCCCCCCTCCCTCATATCTTCGCGCCGCTCCTTCTCTCCCCTTCCCCCCCTTCCTCTCTCTTCTCCCTTCCTTCCGAAAATCTCCCCATCTATCGGCCCGTCCTATTCTCCCGCTCCGACCGCGTCCGATTTCCAACTGCCCGCCATGTCGGGCAAAATGACATTGTACAAGCTGGTGGTGCTCGGGGATGGAGGTGTTGGAAAGACAGCTCTGACAATCCAGGTTGGTTCACGATCTCCTCGTCTTGCCCTCCCTACGCGTTTCATTCTCTTCCGACGCTGGGAACTCCCTTCCTCTCCAAGAGCGCAAGGACCGACTGCGAATCCCATCCGATCGTTCCAGTCGTGCGAGGAGCTTTTCCTGACAAGTTCTCCACGTGCGCAACGATCGGGGTGCATGCGGGAGCTCGCTGTGGCGGAACCGGGATGATCTCCCACCCTCCTCCTCCTCTTTCAGGTCTCGCAAACTACCAGGATGAAAAGCGATTGCTAACGGGGAATACTTTCTGTTCATCATAGCTGTGCCTCAATCATTTCGTGGAGACCTATGACCCTACTATCGAAGACTCTTACCGAAAGCAAGTGGTCATCGACCAACAGTCATGCATGCTCGAAGTGCTGGACACCGCGGGCCAGGAGGAATACACGGCACTGCGCGACCAGTGGATCCGCGACGGCGAGGGCTTCGTTCTTGTCTACAGCATTACCTCGAGAGCCTCGTTCTCTCGCATCACCAAGTTTTACAACCAAATCAAAATGGTCAAGGAGTCCGCCAGCTCTGGTTCGCCATCCGGCACCAGCTACCTCGGCTCACCCGTCACGTCCACCCCCGGTGGACCGACATTGCCCGTACCCGTGATGCTGGTGGGAAACAAGAGTGACAAGGCCATGGAGCGCGCAGTCTCTGCACAGGAGGGTCAAGCGTTGGCCAAGGAGCTCGGTTGTGAATTTGTCGAGGCCTCGGCGAAGAACTGCATCAATGTGGAAAAGGCCTTTTACGACGTGGTGCGCATGCTTCGTCAACAGCGCCAAAACACACAAAACTCCAAGGGCCGCGGAGGCGGCGCGCATGGCTCTTCCGGCCGAGATCGGGACGCGGGCCCTGAATACCCAAAGTCATTCCGTCCAGATCGGCGAC
The DNA here is from genome assembly GCA_023626555.1 of Penicillium sp. PF2412A. Classification (NCBI taxonomy): domain Eukaryota; kingdom Fungi; phylum Ascomycota; class Eurotiomycetes; order Eurotiales; family Aspergillaceae; genus Penicillium; species Penicillium sp. PF2412A. The sequence goes on from JAMAHA010000001.1 coordinate 113,927, forward strand.
ATCGTAGTCGGCTGAACTGCGTGCTGCTTTGAGTCCACCAGCAGAACGACTCTGGCATATGATTACAGCTCGTCCGCAACATATGATGCAGCGTCCATCTCTCGTTGGCCCATTGGGGGGGGGGAGGAATTGAGCTTTGTACTTATGATCACCACACGATGGCCGACTGTCCCTCCTCCCCTCCCCCCTTTCCCTTCTTCCTCCTTCCCCTCCCTCTTCGCTCGACCTCGCTTCCGTCATTCTCGCCAGTCGCTTGATGCGCACTCTTCCTTGTTCACATGATCCTTTCCAAACTTTTCTCCATCCCCATTTTCCAATTTTGCATCGCCGGGGACGGATGGGTTCTGTCTTTCTGGTCTTCTCAGCCGTGTTTGGCGTCGGCGGTCTTCTTTTGCACACTTACAATTGCGCCTTCTTGCTCAAACCCGACCCAGCCATATTCTCCAAAGGGCAAATCTGCAACCTTTCCAATTTCGTTTTGCTTCTGCTCCTTCTTCCGACCGCGACTTGAACCTGGGCGAAATTAGCAGGGTTTGTCTCAAGGATTCGATCTGGGGTAATTCGCAACCGCGACGAGGGAATAGGACTCGCGCCCGGCCTGCGGACCAAACGCTTGCACTCCCTGTTCGACCGAGGCTGCAAGGAGGCTATGGCGCGTACGAAATTGCCACTGGGTTGTCCCCAAGCGGAAATCCTCATATGATTCTCGTGGCTCATCGTCGATCCCGCTTTTCATGGCGCGTACGCGTTCAGCCGACTCGTGCCGGACCGGCTCCCCGACGGTCATTGGGCGGGCAATTTGCAAATATTCTCAGAACCGGGCAGAGGATGTGATACCAAGAATCTCCGGTCATCTTTCTGGATCCAGATCGGCCTTATGCGCATATCGCTTTTCGGGTCACGAGACTGGAAGGTTGCAGTCGCACATTAGCAGGCATTTCGATATGATACCCTACGACGACGCTTGTTTTCTGCTTTTTGTTTTCTGCTTCGTTCTTCTGAATATCCGCCATTAAACAATCATCATTTGTTTTCCTCCCGCATTGCTTCGTCATGCCATTCTTCTTCTCCTCCTCTCTTTCTCTTCTCTCCTCTACTCTTCTCTGTGCCTATTTCACCTCCCTCTCTCCCCCTGATCATCAAATCACCTTTCGTACGTCGGTGAACGGGACCTGGATGCATTTTATTTCCCCTACCTTACCTAGATCCAATGAGCATTAATTGTGTGCCCGCGAGGCGCCAGCCATGGAGTTGTTAGACTCGGACCCCTTCTCCCTGGGTAGAAAACGTAAAGCTCTCGCGCACGAGACTGACGGCTGCCTGGTTCATGAAACTTCTATAGCAAATCTGGATCGGGCAATGGAAGATCCACAAAGCTCCCCACCCCCGTTGCACTTGACGGTCCGGGGGAAGAAGAGTTGCTTTGGATGGTTAGAGGAACCTCCCGATTGAACGTAACACTGCTATTGACAACCGGGAGACCAAGAGTGTGGACCAGATCGACTCAATCTCACAAATCGGCGAATTTGGTCTCTTCCTGAGCGATTCTCATTCTCCGCGTGATTCTGCCTGGGATCCAACATTATACCACGCCGCACCTGTGCTATCATCCAAGCTCTTCGACCTTTCCACTACGAGTCACTTATGATCGGATACCTACTGACCACTCTCTTCCCTCACATAAGCAATATCCGAAAAAGCATGCGGTTTTATCTTTCGGGGATTAATAATTTTATTCATGTGATACTGTGATCCGGGATTGTAAATTTGTAGTTGGTAGTTTGGACCATGCATAAGTCTTTTTACTATGACTCCACGAGGTTTCTATGTTATATTTCTAATTAAGCCCCCCTAGAGTCCAACCTTGATGTCCTGGTCTGGGATAGACGGGCGACGATCCATACTCTATTCATGCATGGATAATGACATGTATTCAGTGCGGTTGAGATGGGCACTACTAGCCTTACGCAGTGATGTTGATCAGTAGCTACTACAGTCATTCAAGGAGAGGAGGGACTATTTGGGAGGAAAAGTAGCCAGTTCAAGAAAGAAAAAAAAAATAGAAAAGTCCATCTATTCTCTACTATCGAGGCGTGGCTGTAACAACTAGAAGTGAATAGAAAGGCTTCACAATCTTCTTCATGATGCCCGCTCTCCTGTGCCCCCCTCTCCCTCTCCCTCCCCCACCAACAGCCCGGCAGATCTAGTAGGGAATCCCTGATCGATCACAGCCGATAAGAAGACTGGTATGCCTGTGCATATCCGACAGGTCTCCAGGCGCCGGAAGTTGATCGCCGAACCATTTCCGAATCTCCAGCAGGTACGGTACGTACATACCCTTTGGCCCGGGACCTCGGGTGCCAGGGTCCTCCCACCCTCAATGCATGTTGATCAGACTTTACTGAGTACCTACCTACACGCTCCCTAATTGGAGGCCGTCGATTGACATTCCAAGTCAGATGGTCGTTGAGAGGTATCGGGCCTTCGGATCAGGGGGTTGTCGCTAGGTGTATGGATCAAATCCTCCTCCGAGGTACACAAGGTACAGAAACCGGGCGAGTCGACCGAGCCGCATTATATAAAGGGTATCGGGAAGGGGCCGTATTCAGCGCTCTAATGTCTATCTAGTCGTGAACTCCCTCGTCCAACGAGTGTATCTTCCAACTACTGTGATTGATTCTATTTCTTTCCTTGAGCACGTCAGATTGCTCTGGACAATTGTTTTTTTTTTTTTGGTTCTCTCCTGCGCAAGATCATCCTTTGACTTTCCTAATTGAGTGAATTTCGACATCTGCTTGGTCTTCTGTTTCGCGACAGTTTCCGAGGACACGGATATCACATCGACCGCTTTGCACACGCTGTGTCTGTGATCACAAGTCTTTCCGCCTGGATCGTTTGGTCGGAAGAAGGTTTTCGTTTTCTTCTCCGCATTTTTCCCCAGTTTATATCCATCGCCATCCTCTTTGGCCCCCCCCCCCTCATTTCACCCCCCTCATTCTCTCCCCCCACACGCGCGGTGACAGCCGAGGAGAGGACCTGGACGCAGCCCCGAGACAAGACGATTGTCATTTCAAACGATTCAATTCTACATTTTTACAAAGCTGGAATTGCAACCAGGGGAATCAAATAACCCTCTTCGAGCCCTGAAGCCTGGAATTGCGATCTTTCTTTTGTGTGGCCGTTCCATCTGATCAACAACCATGTCACCACATCCTCAGCAAGTTGCCCACGCAGCTTCCCTTTCCGATCCAGAGTCCTTCTGGATCGAGCACGCACAACGACTTCACTGGCATAAGCCTCCATCACGCGCCTTGACGCGGCACACAAAGACACTCCCTAGTGGAGTGCAGCATGATCATTGGTCGTGGTTCCCGGATGGAGAAATCTCCACGACCTACAACTGCGTGGATCGCCATGTGCTGGCTGGTCGAGGCGAGGATATTGCGATCGTTTGGGAGTCTCCGGTCACGGGGATGGTGGAGCAGTATTCGTATGCTCGATTGTTGGACGAAGTGGAAGTGTTGGCGGGTGTGTTGAGGGAGGAAGGGGTGAAGAAGGGTGATGTGGTGATTATTTACAGTATGTTGCTCTCCCCGGACTCTCCCTCTTTGGATGATTCCCTCTTTTCCCCTTTGGCACCGGGGGAGGCAATGCATCGGCGCAAGACACACGGGATAGAAATCCGTCCTGTTGTCCCCCGCAATGTCCAAGTCGTGTGTACCCACTGACCATCTCCACTTTTTAGTGCCCATGATCCCCGCCGCCCTCGTGGCTGCGTTGGCAATCACGCGCCTCGGGGCGATCCACGCCGCGGTCTTTGGGGGCTTCGCCGCGCAGTCGCTGGCGCAGCGGATTGAGGCCGCCCGGCCGCGGGCAATCATGACCGCTTCTTGCGGAATCGAGGGGTCCAAGGGACCCATTGATTATCGACCCTTGGTGGAAGGGGCGGTGCAGGCGAGTCGCTTCAAGCCGGAGAAAGTGATTGTCTGGCAGCGAGACCAGCTCCGGTGGAACAATCCGGATAAGTTGGGTGGACAGCGAAATTGGCAGCGTCTGGTGAAGAGTGCGAGGATGAGGGGAGTGCGAGCCGGCGCGGTTCCGGTGAAAAGCACGGATGGGTTATACGTGATTTATACCAGTGGTGAGTCTGACAAGACGTTTCCTCCGTCGATTGGGATGAAAGCGGTTATAGCACGGGGGGACCTATTTTTCTTTCTTTCTTTCTAATACTGAATCGCCAGGAACGACGGGTCTACCCAAGGGTGTTCTCCGTGAAGCAGGCGGCCACGCCGTCGGTCTGGACCTTTCGATCCGAATGTTGTTCAATGTCAATGGTCCCGGGGATGTCATGTTTTGTGCCTCGGACATTGGATGGGTCGTGGGACACTCATACATTCTATACGCACCTTTACTGGTCGGTGCAACGACCGTGATGTTCGAGGGCAAACCGGTCGGAACTCCGGACGCCGGAACGTTTTGGCGCATCATTGAAAAACACAAAGTGAATACGCTCTTCACCGCACCCACGGCCATGCGAGCCATTCGAAAGGATGACCCTGGTGACCGTCTCTTCAAAGAGGTCGGCAAGCGAGGAGGTCTCAAGTCCCTCCGTGGCTTGTTCCTCGCCGGCGAACGGAGCGAGCCCAGTATCGTGCGCGCATATCAAGACCTTCTCACTGCACACGCCGCTCCCGGTGCCACCGTCATAGACAACTGGTGGTCGTCCGAGTCTGGGTCTCCCATCACCGGTCTGGCGCTGAATGGAGATGGACGGGCCGCAGCTGCATCCGCAGTGCCAAAATCTCCCGCCAAGCCACTTCCCATTCGACCAGGTTCAGCCGGCCTTCCCATGCCTGGGTTCGATGTCCGCATCGTCGATGATGCTGGAACCCAGGTGCCCGCCGGAACGATGGGCAATATTGTGATGGCGACCCCTCTCGCGCCTACCGCATTTACCAATCTCTTTGAAGACGACGAGCGCTTCTATCGCGGATACCTGAAACGGTTTGACGGTCGCTGGGTCGATACCGGTGATGCAGGTATGATCGACGAAGACGGCTATGTGCATATCATGTCTCGGAGTGATGACATTATCAACGTGGCCGCGCACCGATTCAGTACGGGCGCCATCGAACAAGCCATTCTCTCACATCCGGCCATTAGTGAAGCCAGTGTGGTGGGGATCCCCGATGCCCTCAAGGGTCATTTACCATTTGCGTTTATCCATTTACGATCCAGTGTCGGGGCGGAACTGCCGGCGACGGTGCCCGAGACGCTATTCCGGGAGGTCAATAAGCTGGTGCGCGAACAGATTGGTGCCATCGCCTCGTTGGGTGGAATGATCCAGGGAAGAGGGATGATTCCCAAGACGAGGAGTGGGAAGACCCTGCGACGTGTTTTGAGGTCGTTGGTGGAGAATGGGGTCGAGGGCAAGTTTGACGAGGCTGTGAATGTTCCGCCGACGGTGGAGGATATAAGTGTGGTCGAGGTTGCTAGGGCCCGAGTGAAGGATTACTTCATGGAGAAGGGAGTGGGCAGCGGTGTTAGAGCCAAGTTATGAGGTGGTGAGAAGACAGTCTTGTACATCTTGGTCTTTGATTGCAAGTGGGGATGACCTGGACATACTGCATAAGTACATACTACATACAACATACAACAGCGTGACTCGACACACTTGGATAGGTACCTTGTGCTATTTGTGCTATACAGGAGATATAGAGATGACGAATTACACAGCTGAGACATGCCTGATACATGGAACCCGTGTAGTTTTATCTCAATAGGGACTCTTTCCGTAGAAAATAACTTGCAGAACCTCAATCACATCAACATTGAAATGAATCTGATTCATTCCTCTCTCCGCCAATGTCAAGTTTTCGTGAGTATCGTATTTCACTACCAGCACTCCATTAGTTCCACCCCCCCTGTTTTCTATGTTTATTTATTTTGGTGGTCTTTCAAGGTTGAGAATCTGCGAGTGAAGGGAATGAGGGAGGGAGCTTTGAATTCATTTGTTAAGATGGATTAATGGCTAGTGATCCGGCTTGAGTTCATTTTCATGGTTGATTCGAGTGTCACGCTTCTTGAGGGGGTAGTATCTTGAGCTACATAGTAATGCGGGTATCTTCTCCCGTGTTTTTTTTTCAGGTCATGAATGAAAGAATGGAAGAGGTCAAGGTTTCAATGTCATGATTTTGACAATTTTGACGAGGTTGAACGTGTTTTTTGGCGTACTCAACTGGTTCAAATGTTTCTTGAACAAATATCTCTCACGAGAAGAGAATATCTTTGACCCGGAATCTTAGTCTCAAAGTGGATTTAAATATGTATCTTATCAGATCAATACGGCAAGTCCTGTCGATTCTTGTTTAAGAAGACGTGGCCATTGACTCGGAGACGAGAGCATGAACTCGAAGTACATTCTGCAAGTCTTTCATTGTTCAAGTCTCAAAGAGACTATTTTTATTCGTGCGGATCCCCAGTGCTCCAGTCTGTATCAAAGACTCTTTGTGTGCTCCATTCATTTATGCTCTCAATCTTCAGGGTAAAAGAAAAGCAGCCATTGTCTTCGAAAGCTGCTTCGGATCACGGACAATGGGCTTCATCTAGAAATAGCCTCGACAAGAGTCACGTCGACCGTTGTAGATAGAATGTCCTATCGTTCAGCATCGCAATCGCATCGTGTATAAGTATGCGAACAGAGAGCATCTTCTGAACCTTCTCTATCAAAAACTAGATCTGTCCATCTTTGGCTGACTCTTCCTATGACTTTGGATTACTTTTCAAGCATCTCCAAACGACATTGCCATACCTTGCTCAAACTTCTCACCATATTTTCCCTGCAATCAAGACCATTTATCTGATTTCACCCGAATCCAATCATTCATTCCAAAAAGAAAAAAAAAACAAAAAAACAAAATGTCTTCATACTGGTGGATCCAGCTCAGAGAAACCTCCACAGACAACCAACCCGCCGAAAGCCCAACTCGCTCCCCTACCAGACACTACGGTCCTTTCCAGACTCGCGGAGCCCAACTCCGCCAATGGATCGAAAATCCAGGTGAGCCCGCCTGTCCAACCACCCTCAGTCAACTAACTCTTTCAGAAATCCAAGCCCGTCACCACATCGCCATCATGCCCGCATCCCCAGGCAATGCCGACTTTATCAACCTCTTCCGACATCTCAACCTCCCGACTCCCGTCAGCTCCCACGCCGAATCAGAATATAGTTCCTTTGACTTGAACGATCTGAACGTGGGATGGCACGGATTCATCGGGCCCGGGGTAGTCTACATGGAAGATATCCACCACCGGACGGGCTCGAGATACTTTATCTCGGAGCTATCGCTCGCGTTTTACCGCGGGGTGAGCTTTGCTGCTGCGAATCCGATCCGTCATGTCGTGCTTGTCCAGGTGATTAATCAGGAGACGATGGCGATGGTCTTGGCGGTGTATGGGACTTTGGAGGTGGGGGCGAGATGGTGGCGGACGTGGGAGCGTGGAACGGCCGAGTTTGATGCGTTGTTGGGGTCGCCGATTGGGAGGGTGGTTGGGTTTCTGGTGCTGGGGGGATTTCAACGTGGAACGAGGCGGATTGCACGAATTCATACGGTGAGTGTGGCGGTGGGGGTGAGCTGTCATATGGATTTTGAGATTGAGGTGATTAACTAGAGTAGGGGGGAAGTTGGAGATTCGAGATGGATGCAGGTGTTTGACTGATGGGGGAGGGTGAGAGAGAAGATATGCTGGATTGGAGTCAAAAAAAAAAAGGTTCGTGTTTATGATCTTTTGAGTTGCTGGAGTATGCATGTTCATACATATTTTTCCGAGGAAACAAATTAAACGTTTTGAGTCGTCAAATGGGGTTAGAAGACGGAAATGTAAACCCAGGCTGGGGATAAGATTTGCGATTAAGCAACTCTTTCTTAGGTAGTAAACTCGATCTCCCAATTTTAGAATACTGGTATTTCATCGCGGTGTATTTTCGCCCTTGACTTTTGACTTGGCCAAATGAAGCGACGAATGACTGGTGCATTTTTTTTTTTTGATTCGTCGCCATCACAAAGACCTTGGCCTCCATCAAAATCTCAGGTATTGACGCCAGAGGCGTACGGGGACCACTCGAGGAGTTCGATGGAAGTCGTGAGAGAGCCTCCCTTTTGGGGGGTGAATGTGGGGGTGTGATCAGATAAGCCAATCAAAGTTTCCACGCGGCTGTGATGCCGTCACCCAACACGCGCTCTCACCAGTTCGCACCAGACCCAAAGTCGAGAGAGTCTTTTCCACTCTACAACTCTCCCCACCACAAGAAGCTCGAATGCGACTGGGAGCTGCAGGAACTCAATAGCTCCCGCCTGGAGGAATCGCACAGTCACTATGCTATAGTTGTCGATGGCTCTCTGACAGCCATGGATTAATCTCGAAATGGGAAACTTTCAGACTCTATCCAACGCTTATCGATTCCCAAGAACTCGTGGGGTCTAGACGCAAGAACTCAATCGCGACACTCACCCACGGTCCGCACGCACGTGAGTACGTGACTGATGGATGCTGGTCCCCCGACTTGAATCTGGCTTCTCACGTTCAAGGCTGCGATCCCGCTGGCCTGATCTCAATTTCCTTTTGACCCACACAAGCTTGATCAAAGTAGACACAGTGCAATCACGAGGAAAAAGACAATAATCCTGACTGGTCTGGATCAGTCGGTCATTCAATCGACTTTTTTTTTTCTCGTCTTTCCTCTCGATCCATGGAATCGTCTGGCGATCCCCGAAGCGGCTCACGCCATCCGGCGCGAGATTAAAGTTTCGATCTTACGACGAGCAGCAACCGGCGATGGGAAAAAAGCTCATTGTCCTCGCCGATGAACTGAGAATGTGATGGCACTAGCCAGATCCGGCGACCTTTTCTTGTAGAAATCTCCTGATTTCCATCACACACATAGGGATGGACAAGATGCTTCAACCTCTCTGACGGTGATTCGAAGTTATGGATCGGATAAATCTTTCTTCTGTATTGTGTGATAATGACCTCTTCAGGTTAATTGATTCTGCGATAAGATTCCAGAGACGGATGGGATGGTCTTTAGATACGAGTGGTAGGATGGGCTGGCACTCGATTCTAGACTCGAGTACATCTGTCTTGATCTGGTGTTTCTTGTTTCGCTCAAACTTGTAGTTCATTATCCCCCCCTCAGGATCAGTTCTCGCTTCTTTTGACCTTGATTGATCTCATCACCACAACGTTGGCTAGAAGCTGATTGCTCGGGTCGACCCCGGTCCGAGGGTTAGTCCTCTTTAGTTTTGATGATAATCAGATTGAACTTTCCAACCATATCACTAGGACGCACAGGCGCTTATCGACCACGGTTCATCTCCAAATGATCCCCCTCCAGAACGATCGAGCTCGCGTCTAATTGAGCCCAGAGGCCTTGGGCGCACGAAGCTTTGACCAATCTCACGGGCTTTAAAGTTTCCTCGGTGCGAGCGTTAGCCAGATCCGGCGAAAGTTCTAGAGTGGAGACTATCTCTGCTCCACCGTTTCTGAACCCTTGTATATATAGAATTCTCCTTCATTTTTGCTGCAGGGGTTCTCTCTGACTCCTCCCAGCCAGATTGAAGCTTGGCGCTCTTGTGGATGAGGCTTAGATGCTTGCCACGGGCCACTCTATTGCCAAGAGGCTTTTTTTTCTTTGGTGATGGTTAAAGCGAAGGTTTTGTCAGGCGCCACTTGTTCTTTACCGGAGAGTCAATGAGAGCATCAAGCATGGGAAAATGATGATGGGAACATGGATCGGGAACGCGAGCTTAGACGGACTGCTCTAGAATTGCCTTGCTGGCTTTTTACTAAAACGGAGTAGACATTGCGAGGGAGTTGATTTGAGGACCACGCGACTACATGGCCATGAGATGAGATTGTCTATCCGCCCAAAAAACGCGCTTCTGCAGCATGACTATTCTTTGGAACTGCCAACAGAGTGATGATCCATGACTCTATGAAGAGTGGTCTTTCAGGGATTTCTGCTTCTCGAAAATCTCACTACAAGATCTATGACGGGGCGATTCGTGCCAAATGAGTATCTAGATTCATTATTTAAACCACGCTTCTCTTCAATGAACGACTCACTTTGTTCCCTCTCCCCCAAGACATCAGAACTCATTCAATCTTCACATCTGTATCTTCGAGTCTACTACTCAATCCACGATCCATCATGCAGACCAAAGCTCTCTTCTTCTCCCTCCTCACCCTCGCAGGCACCATGCCTCACCTCGTCACCTCCAGCCCGACCATTCCACTGGAGGAACGGGCTACGACCAGTTATTGCTGCGGCTTGGTCCAAAAGCCAGGTACCAAGTATTACAATAACCTGTATCTGAGCCAATATGGAGTCTTTTGCCGTAAGTGATCTCCCCCCTCCCTACACAGTGTCCAGTTTGTACAGGCCATGGCGCATTTTCACGTCGATGAATCTTGCACGTCGATACTAATCTCTTCTTGTTTTTTGGGTGTCATGTAGAGCCTGTCTCTGGTACTTGTACCGGTCAGACACTGACCTGTACCGGTCAGGTCACCCAGGGTCCATTTGGCACTATTCTCTGCTTCACGACTACGCCGTGAATACTAATTACACCAATCTGGGGCTGGAACATCCTGCGCGGGTTTTGGAGAAAGGTGCATGTAATGGGTTATGAAACGGGAGAAAAAATATATCTTTCCTTCCATGGATTGAATACTATGCTGGAGGTTGATGGGCTTTTATGAGTGAATAATGGGGTCCTCGAAGGAGGGAATCGGTTTGGCAGTCGATTTGAAAACTTGTACGTAACGGTTCAAAACGAGGATTGCTTTTTTTTTTCATGAGTGATGGGGACTTTGTAATTGTGAACTGTGGTTTTATTTGGTACTTTTACGTAGAACTTGGTTATCAAGGATGCTTTTCGAGGTAATTTGTAATTGCAGATTCTCAATCGAGATCTATGATTATTTTATCGAGAGAGACATCGTGAGGAGGAGGTACATACCTTCGTGAGAGCTCGGCACATAACAGATGGTGCGATATCAGATGTATCGAGAGCTGTCAAAGTAGAACGATTGCGACATATGGAATGATTGGGATTTGGAATAGATTCGAGCTCTGTCAACCGTGAATCGGCTTCTTTTTTCCGTTAAGAAGCTCGATCGATGACCCCCAGCTCTGAATCAGTCAGCATGCAGGATATACCAGAACCGTACTGCAGAACCATCCATTTACCGTGCAAGAACACCCTCCAATCTTGCCCCGGTTGGTAGTATTCGCAGAAAGGCAGCGTCTCGGTGTGTTTTGGAGAGAACCACGAATCTAAATCTGGCTCATCTACTTCCCTGGTAGTTGGGGGACCCGTTTTGATTTTGACGCATTGACTCAGTGCTGGCCTCTATATCTATCAGGAAATATGTGTAGTACTACATACTACTACACCGTCCACAAGGACTCGAATCAAATGTGATTTTTATGCACCTGCACCTGCACATCCCTCGTCGATCTGGGCGGCCACTCCTTGCGGCCGACGTACGTAAGTCCCGGGTAGATCATCGGCTACACCGCTGCTTTGGGTGAGATATCATAGAGAGCGGGGGATTTGTTCATCTTGCACACTGTTGTGCTGTATTCTCTTGAATTCCGTCGACAAAAAGACGGTGGAATTGATGCAAAGAGTTCTCTTCTCGGGCGTGGCACAGTCGCGGCTTTCGAGTCGTCTCAAGCGGTAATCGTGACAGGGCTTGTCAGTTACAGAGAGCAAGTGAAAAAGTCAATACTTGGATGCAGCAGAAGAAGTAGTACAAGTCTATGTGCACATTTCACAGTGCGCACCGCTAGAGTTCCGGTAGACTCGGTCTTTCTGGTCGTACAAGGCGTGTTTCGTGTCACATTGGAGGTCTCCCTTCCAAGACTGGAATGACTAATCGTGTCCTGCAAATCCTCCATAGAGGTAGGTTGCTAAGTACGCGGAGGTTCAATGAAGAAGTGCTCACGGTTCAGATGCTCACGCGACAAAGTCCAGCGAAGACAGGGGAGGACCTTAATTCTTTGATCGCAACAGTTTCCTGGGGTCCAAGGGACCATCCTTATCGACGTTTGATTCTATATATAACCTTTCTCCGGGAATTTCCTTGTTCTATTCTTTCGATTCCAATAGCGTGAGAATTTAACCTTTTTTTTGCACAGATTTCGATAATGGTACCACTATACCCATCATGGTCTCCCCGCCCCCCCACACGGGTCTGCTGAGAACTTTTGTTATGTCTTACGGGCCGAGACTGGCTGACTCTGGATTGGCCCCTGTGTCTCTCACCCTCGCATCGAGTCTCGACACCACATATATGGATCGCGCTGCGAGTCGTCATCAACATTGGGCACGGATGCCGGCCGTCTGCAAGCAACGAGTTGACGCAGACTTGTTGCCTGGGCGGGCCAGAACCCACCAAATGGACAAAGAGAGAGACAGAGAGAGAGAGAGAGAGAGAGAGAGAGAGAGAGAGAGAGAGAGAGAGAGAGAGAGAGAGAGAGAGAGAAAGGAATTAATGCCACAGCGACACTAGTCCTCAATCCGACGAGAGAACCACACACGGTCACTCTGACTGGCCACCACGGGTCTTGGGAGTCCCCTTGGTCCGCGACACCCCTCGATTGATCGGGTCGATGCAATTTCCCTCTTAATGCCACTCCTCCTTCTTTCCACACTCCACAGCCTCGTGACCCGGTTTCATTGGCCCCTTTCCGTCTCCCTGGGCCGTGGATGGTTTCCGTGTTCCAGTTGGACCCGCTGCGCCCGACGCTCGTTGGCTGCCGGCACGGGTACCTGAATCTTCATGGTGCTCATCAATCATCGCATCGCCCTGGAAAGTGTAGTGTGACGGCCATGCAACCAAGGACGCGTAGAGTACCCCGAACCATCAAACAGTCATGGATCCTGTACACTGGACGGGACTAGTAAACAAATCAACTGGGAGACTAGTCAACGCCGACCGAGTCTGTCACGATTCAAAATTAGGGTTGTCCAAAGAGTCTGGAACTCGGATGATGCGGTCCTCCTCTCTCGGACAGACTGACTCCTGACCCTTTGCAACCCACCCCTAATCTCCCGTCTCAGGGTCACTCCACCTCCTATAAACCCATCGCCCATCCCCGCCCTCCTTTCCCCTTCTTTCTCCTCTTCATCCTTCACGCTCTTTGCAATCCATCCCCCCCCCCCGGTTTCAGTCTTCGTGACCGAGTACATTCTTTACAGAACTCCAACTCTTCCACTCTCTTTTTTGAGCGTCTGATCCATCTTCGTCTTCACCGACAACCCCCCCAATTTTCAGGAACATTTCTCGATTATTATCCACATTCCAGTCACCATGCGTTTCACCGTTGCTACTGCTATCGCCGCCATGGCCTCCGGCGCTGTCGCCTCCCTCTCCCACGCTGGTGCTGCTCCTTCCTCCAGCATGGCTGTCCCCACCGGCGGTGTCGTCACTGAGACTCTGACCGAGTACACCACCTGGTGCCCCGAGGCTACCGCCATCACTCACGGTGGCCACACCTACAGCATCACCACCGTATGTGACATCCCAAATATTTTTCCACCCCATATTTGATGGCCGTCGCGACCAGATCAGCAGCTGGAGAATAGTAAACGAGGATCCATGGGAAATCCCGAGTGTCCGGGATCACAACAATCCTCGCATTGTTGACGTTCTCTCGGACCTGTGATGCCCACCTCCTCCTGCATCATTCGCCAAAATTTGCTTCGACGTGCTCCTGACATAGTATGAACCCCCCTGCTGACTCGTCTTTTAGCCTGGCTACATCACCATGACCGGTACCTTCACCGTGACCCGCCCCGTGGTGACCCAGACCGTGACCCAGTGCCACAAGTGGTAAGCCATCTCCCCCTTGCCGATTTCTCCCCCCTCTCTCTATCGTCTTCAAGTCTCTAACAAAGCCTTCTGTTTCCTCCCTTCCAGCTCTTCCGCCGTGCCCGCCCCCACCACCCCCGTCGTGGTTCCCTCCGGCCCCGCCGCGGTCACTTCCATCCCCCTGGTTCCCTCCGGCGCTGCCGCCACCGGCTCCTCTGCTCCTTCCTCCCCTCCCGCTTTCAACGCTGGTTCCACCAACGTTGCCGGCGCTGGCGTTGGCCTCGCCGCCGTCTTCGGCGCCGTTGCCCTCCTGCTGTAAATGTGAGCTTTGATGCTCATGGGCAGGGAGACCAGATGGTCCCCTCCCCGGATGGTGTCTGTCTGTGGCGGGTCGAGTGTGCGGTCGGGTCTCTGCCATTGTCACTGTCGTGGAAAGTTGATACGGGATCGAGTCGGGTCTTGCTGTGGATATGACATGTGCTTGGTACACCGTGGTTCTTCTCTTCTTCGGAGGTGATAATGTGTTTCTCTTGTCATATCGATTGATACACCTTTTTTTTTATCTTGAATGTACATGTTATGTCTTTGATGTAAACACTTGCCATTCTTCGACCCTTGTGATATTGCTCACCGAGCATCTTTGCCAACGCTGCCCTATGAGATGTGGACATATTGCTAGACAAAGTAACAGCACTGCCCATTCCATAACAGGACCCTTCACAACATCCCAAGAGACCCTCTGAGAACGCCCAGCCTCGCTCCCCGAAATATAAAAAAGATAAAAAAGTACCCAATACGAATGAAGACCCTCCAAAAAAGAAGAAGAGAGAAAGAAAAAAGAAAAAGCACCATCAAACCCTCACGAAAACGCCAAGTCAGAGTACCCGATTGTCCTTTTCCCCATCATCGCATCCGTCAACGACCTCTGCGCCTGCACCACCTTTTCAAACCGAGTCAACCCACACGACTCACTCTCCAAATGATTAAACAACCCCGCCAACGAAGTAAACTCCCGCCCACAGTCAGCTCTCCGATTCGGACACCGATAGATCTTCTGCTCATGAGCCGGCGAGTTCACATGCTGCGTCAGAGCACGGGCCGAGACAAACTCCCGATGACACATGTAGCATTCCCACGCGACACCGTTCCATGCAGCATTGGTGACGAAGAATTCACCCTCATCGTCGGAGGTGTGCCATTCAATCTGCTTGGTGGTGATGGTGTGGAGGGGGTCGATTTGGCGGATCATGTGGGCGAGGCTGGCGCGGTTGAGGTTGGTGGCGCCCGGGCAGGAACCGGTCTCGAGGTGGTGGGAGACGCCGCTGGGGGAGACGAAGGGGCGGGTGCAGAAGGGGCAGGAGAGTTTGGTGTCGCGGTGGATGCGGGAGTTGAGATGCTGGTTGGAGAAAGGAGGGGAGGTAAACTTAGTCAAGTATGTTTTTTGTTATTCTTTGTTGGGGGGTAAATGTTGAAAGATTGATATTGAATCTGGGTGTGAAGTGTTGAATGGTGACTTGTGGGGTGGGGGGTGGGGGTGGGGGGGAAATGATGCCAGCAATCGAGGCCAAAGCTTGAAAGAAATGAATAAAAGGAACAAGAATGCTTACTGCACGCAAATTACTCTCACTCAAAAACTTCCTGTTACACGAATGGCAATAATGCTCCCAGTGGCCCAGCGCATCCATATGCGTATTCGCGGCATCCTGGGTGTGGAATAGCTTGGTGCAAGTATCGCACTCGATCTTGGAGCCCAGTGTCCCACAGCATTCATGTGCTGATTGGCTGCATGCTGAGAGGTAAATTCCCGAGTACAAGTCTCGCACTCATATGTTGGAGCCCAGTGGTCGAGGGCGTCCATGTGTTGGTTCCGAGAGACCCAGCTGACGAAGCAGCGAGGGCAGGTCTGGCACTAGAAGTCCATGGCCGTGGAAGGAAATTGGAATGTCGCTGTTGTGATAGGTGATGGGTGATGGGTGAGTTGATGGATAACAAGCTTCAATGAGTTGGATAGGGTGGCTTGAGAGGGTTGCTGTGACAAGTGGGGGGGCGGGTTGTTGGAGTCGAACTTGACAAGAGCAGGGACAGAGACAATAGGAGCTGTGAAGAGACGCGGCTGGAGAGCTCAATATTAAGAAAAGAAGACAGACAGTTTGAGGATGTGGTTTGTGTTTGGGTGAGAAGGAGGAAGGGAAGAGAGAGGATATGGTAAAGGGGAAAGTCTGAAGGAACACGCGTGTCCGATGAAGTAGTGGATGTGATCACCTGCTTTGCTCAAAACGTGTCATGTATAACGAGTCGTCCGGAAACTATCGTGGACAAAGCAAACGGCACAACACCACTGAGGATAGGCTTGTTCATCGTTTTCTTTAAGCCTCAGAGCTGCTACTTTCCTTGAATATCTGACACCTTGAAGATCAATCATGAAGAACATTGATAGTTCTTTTATTGTATGCTTGACTGATAGTGCGGCAATGTTGGAGGGCTCTTTTCTTCAAAAATTGCAATTGATTTCCATCTACATAAGGTGAGTCGGAGACTTGGAACTTGAATTCTGCATGTGATGTTGAATGAAAGCCAAGGTTCATGAAAGTGTGCCCCTGCATACACGTCAGACGTCAGATTCGACAATCCACACGCAGCT
This sequence comes from Penicillium sp. PF2412A, assembly GCA_023626555.1. Taxonomy (NCBI): domain Eukaryota; kingdom Fungi; phylum Ascomycota; class Eurotiomycetes; order Eurotiales; family Aspergillaceae; genus Penicillium; species Penicillium sp. PF2412A. Next base: position 130,449 of record JAMAHA010000001.1, read on the forward strand.
TCCAGCCGGTAGTCACTCATGGGATTGGTATCCGCCCGAGATAGGAAAACAGAAATGTCAAGGTACAACCCCTTGCAAGCCGAGACAGCAGCCCAAATTGGCAAACAACCCAGACGGGCCTTGTAAAGATTCAAATTAGGGACAGGCTGTCAGAGAAACGAACACCAAAGCAACATGATGGATACACTACGACATAAGGAGGGATGTTTCTAAGAGACTGTCTAAAGACTGCAAGTCAAGCGATCGGAACATGGCAAAGTGTTTGCTAGAACAAGGGTGGCATTAAATCTGTAGCTATCTAGAATTCGGCACAAAAGCCCAACCTCATCTTCATGGTCGACGAAGCATTGCACGCTATTTTTCAAAACGCGAGAGATGAGGAGCAGTAGGACATGGAGTCAACGTCGACATCGAATCACATTCAAGTCGAGCGGCCGGACGTTGGTTGCCCACAATGACCCCCCTCTGCAGTCGGAAGAAACTTCACGACCGTACACAACGAGTCCAATCCGATGGTAAACTGATCCCTATTTGGATGGTGATCGGGCGCGGGACCTTCTCAGCAGCGCCCGTCCAGCGTCAGCCCAGCACAAGGCCAGGCCGTCACCGACGAGTGCTGAAACAGACAGAACGCCATCTCTTCATCTTGGATTTAGTTGTGTGAAGAAAGGAAAGGGACAAAGCTCGGCGGGCAGCAAGAAAAGTCAGAACCGCGGAACGCACAGACCAGGCGGTGAGCCCATCCGGGGATAGTGCCGATTTTCCGCTTTCCGCGGGCAACGGGGAAGACTCCAAGCTGCTACCGCCGGAGTCTCCGCTGATAACGATCCAAAGCGCTTATTTTACAAAACGGACAGGGTGCTTCATATACGGACGACCCGGCTGATTTTCTTGTCCTTTTCTTCTTTTAACAAGTCCGTCTGCGTGGTCGCTATTTCTTTCCGTCATGTCTGTCTCACGTTGCGGGCGTCTCGCTCGTGTCTCCCTTGGAGCCCTCCGCACACCCGTCGCCATCTCCGCTCGTCCTCTTGTCGCCCGTGCCGCCGTGCGGGGAGTGTCGTCGGCAAGTCGAGATGCGCAGCAAAAGGTAGGGCATGCAGATAATAGCGATTGCATAGCCACTGTGAATTCAATGGGCCCGACTGACGTGCTCTTTAGCTTCTGGCCTCGTCCTTGAAGGACTCTGACCCCGCGGTCTTCAACATCCTCGAGAAGGTAAGCTGCAAGACCAACCCAACGATAATACCGAGTCGAACAAGCAACTAAGACCCAATTCAGGAAAAATCTCGCCAAAAGCACTTCATCAACCTCATTCCCTCGGAGAACTTCACATCACAGGCTGTGCTCGATGCGTTAGGTAGTGTGATGCAAAGTACGTTGCTCACCTCCAGCTTCCCCGCTCGGCTCCGTCGCCTCATGAAGTTGCCACTCTAACGCTGCATTTTTTAGATAAATATTCCGAGGGCTACCCGGGCGCTCGTTACTATGGAGGAAATGAACACATTGACGCCTCTGAGCGTCTGTGCCAGCAGCGTGCTCTGGAGACCTTCCGTCTCAACCCCGAGGAGTGGGGTGTGAATGTTCAACGTACGATGCCATCACACAGTCGTTCCCGATGCTTTGCAAGGACCTATCACTCACATTGCCCACAGCTCTCTCTGGCTCCCCTGCCAATCTCTACGCATACTCTGCCGTCCTCAACACACATGACCGGATGATGGGTCTGGACTTGCCCCATGGCGGGCACTTGTCGCACGGCTACCAAACCCCTACCAAGAAGATTTCCGCCATCTCCAAGTACTTTGAGACTTTCCCTTACCGTCTGGATGAATCTACCGGTCTCATCGATTACGATGCGCTTGAGAAGCAGGCTCTGTTGTACCGCCCCAAGTTGATCGTTGCTGGCACTTCAGCGTACAGCCGCCTCATCGACTATGCCCGTATGCGCGAGATTGCCGACTCCGTTGGTGCCTACCTGCTCGCCGATATGGCTCACATTTCCGGTCTCGTTGCCGCAAACGTGCTTCCCTCTCCCTTCCCTCACTCCGACATTGTCACGACGACCACGCACAAGTCCCTTCGTGGACCTCGCGGTGCGATGATCTTCTACCGAAAGGGCGTGCGTCGCACCGATAAGAAAGGCAACAAGGAGATGTACGATCTCGAGAACCCTATCAATGCCTCGGTCTTCCCGGGACACCAGGGTGGCCCGCACAACCACACCATCACTGCTTTGGCCGTCGCTTTGAAGCAGGCCCAGTCTCCCGAGTTCGTCGAATACCAGAAGAACGTCCTTGCCAACTCACAGGCGTTGGCTCAGCGTCTCGGTGACTCGACCAGCAACGGCGGTCTCGGTTACAACATCGTTTCGGGCGGTACGGACAACCACCTGGTGCTGGTGGACCTGAAGAACCGTGGTGTGGATGGAGCTCGCGTGGAGCGTGTGCTGGAGCTGTGCGGCGTGGCGAGCAACAAGAACACCGTGCCTGGAGACAAGTCCGCGCTGAAGCCCGGCGGTCTCCGTCTGGGAACGCCCGCCATGACTTCTCGTGGATTCCAGCCTGAGGACTTCCGCCGCGTCGCTGACATTGTCGACCGTGTCGTGATTTTGACTCAGAAGTTGGACAAGGCTGCCCGTGAGCAGGCCCAGTCACGGGGTGTGAAGAACCCCTCCACCCTGAAGGCGTTCTTTGACTACCTCGGCGAGGGTGAGGAGGTCTCAGAGATTGTCATGTTGCGACAAGAGGTTGAGGACTGGGTCGGCACATTCAGCTTGCCCTGGGCCAATGACCAGTAAATACATTTCTCTGGCCCTTTTTCTTCGACCCCTCATCTAATTCCCTTATTTTTACATGTTTCCCCGATTGTTTTTCTTATACCTTTGTACATATTCTCAGCCACGGTTCAACACGATATATGATGCCAGGAAAAAATTTAACACTTATAGAATGGACTGTTTCGCTATGTAACCCACCAGGGGATCTTTTTTGTATGTGAAATATCAGGCTACACCCAATATACATCGACCCGGGCTGGGAACTGGTAGGGACTAGAGACTCTCTAGTAGAGAGTCTCAGGCTGCCACTTTCCAAGGTTTGGCAATGTAGGGATGAAATCACTGGACATCATGCAGGAAGACCGGTGAACAACTCACGAGCACAAGTACGGGCGTGACAACTGGCCTTGCCGGGATCTGAATCGGTCCACAAAAGTCCCTGGCCATGTTCAAGGTTGTATAGTTCAACAAACATCCTTAATCTTCACATTCGTGGATCGAGAGAGCATGATGCTAACCCAGACACTTGACTGAGCTTGGACTCGATGACCCAACACCGATAAGCGCGACGATAAGCGCTCGTGCGGAGAAAAAGGACTGTGACTCTCTGGCGTACAAGTTTCTGACCCCGGAGTGTTACCAAGCACTACCTAAGATTAAGTGTCCGACTGATGTGACTCAGCTTGTGAGGGGAAGATCACCGTACATTTGGACGTGATTGGTACTTCTGGCAAATATCCATCCTAGTCATCATATTTCTCATTTCTCCTCTTGTGCCTTTTGTTTTTGGTACAGTGAGACTTGTGTTTCTTCCCCTACCTGGACGCACCTGACACGCCTTACGGTCCTTATCTAGGCCCCAGAATCCCCTTTTCCACATACTTGAGACTCAAGATGAAAATCAGCGAGGTGACATACGCAGCCTAGAACATGGTAAAGAGAAATGATCTGACCTCCCTGTCAGCTTTACATATACCCGATCAAATCTCTCCGACCTACCAAGGTCACCGAGGGCGAGCTGACGCATCTGGGCTTCAAGTATGATCGCAGATTCATGTTGATCAAAGTGACGCCCGGCGAAAATGGCGGGCCCTCCGAGATGAAAAATATGCACATAAGCTCTTTTCCTGAAATGTCACTGTTTCAAACGACTATGGAGACATCCCAGGATGCAGCCGACCCGGGGAAATTCGTTGTGACCTACAGCCCTCCCAGATTGACAACCCCAGGTTCAGACGAAGAGAAGGGTGGAAATCAGACGGGAGAGAGACCGCCCGTTCAAGAACAACGTCCTGTCCACGCGGACTCTTCACAGTATAATTTTCAGAGTCTGGAAATTCCACTCGAGCCAGACACAACAAATCTCAAGCCAATCAACGTGACTATGCATAGGAGCCCGACAACGGGATACGATATGGGCGAGAAATTCAATTCTTGGTTCAGTGACTGCTTCGGGTTTCCGGTCATCTTGGTGTATCTGGGTGAAAATACCCGCGGTGTACTGGGTACTCTTGCCCCCAAATATCACACCAAAGAACCCTGGTGGCGTGTATGGCAGCAGGAATTCACCATGCTTGGAGGCAATAACAACAATCCAATTCTTGGTCGTTGGCTTGTCCCGATCACCGCGGCGTATCTTGTCTTGAACGCGGCGAGCTGGGCCTATGCACGGATGGAAGCAGTTGGGCTTTCGCCCGTGGTTGGCATCGGTCTCATTGCAGGCCTGTTCCTCGGTACATGGGCCGGAATCAATACGATGCTGATGAGACGACGCGAGGCAAGGATTGGGTTCGCAGATTGTGCGCCATTCTTGGTCGTTTCTCAAACATCCGTAGACGATGTTTCTGCGCGCCTAACGGGAACACAAGGAGTCGACTTGACCAAATTCAGACCGAACATTGTCGTCACTGGCGCTGAGAAGGCGTTCGAAGAGGACTTCTGGGCCGAGTTGGGTGTTGGCAAAGATGGGCTAGGGAAAGTGAAATTGCTAGTGACGGGCCACTGTGTGCGCTGTCGAAGCCTGAACATCGATTTCAAGGCCGGGAAGTTTAGTGATGCCGAGGATGGCAACGTCTTGAAAAAGTTGATGAAGGACCGCAGGGTCGATCAAGGAGCGAGATTCAGTCCGGTTTTCGGACGGTATTCGTTTCCGGGAAGAGAGGCTGTAGGGAAGAGAATCAAGGTTGGAGATGAGGTGAATGTTTTGAAGAGGGCTAAGAAGCATTCAGTTACGGGTGAGTTGTCGTGGCGAACTGGCTTCTGAGCGGTGCTTCCCTCTCCTTCATTTTGTTGATGGTGACTAATTTGAGACTAGATTGGCCCGGCTCATCGTATTAGATGGGGAGAGGTCTGTATGGGCGTGCGATGATCTTGGACCGATCATTTGTTCTGGTTCTTGAGGTGCCAGGGATTTCTTTCTCTCTAACATGACGATGGACTGCACTCTCTTGACGCTATATGGGAACTCGCCAGAACATCAATCTCTGAGAATGCATTCAAGGAGATTCTGCAATTGCTTAGATAGTCTCTTGGTTTTACACAAATATTGAATGACTCTGCCATTGCACTTCCGAGATAAAACAACACTGCTCTATTCTGAAGGAAAAATATTACATCATGGGATCCTTTTGCAAGTTTGTCAATAAAGTCAAGACGACTGTAAGTCTCCGCGAATTCCTCGACACATCGCGGTAGAAGGAGGCGGCCGTCGTTGGTTGAAATTACGGGCGGACGAGAGGCCCTCTGGATCATGAAGACTTGCTCGATGTGCCTCGCTGACGAACAACTTTATTGGCGCCAAATGCCTGTTAGCGTATGCGTTGACAGGACATAGCGCCGCAAGGTACACATACCTCGGCGCTACCGAGACCCTCGACGACTTTGTTGGGCGAATTGTCGAGATGTCTTGAGCTCAGCTGACCAATTGGGGCGTGTAGTCAGATGTTGCAAGGCTCTGATTCGAGGAGATGAGCAATCAAGTGGATCTGCAGAAATTCAGCACCGCCACGTTGACATCAGAAATATGCTTTCTGCTCCATGAGCCACAGGTCACATGACCATTGCAGGTCCTGTGGACGCGCTGGCAGTGGACGGGGGGCAGTATGAAGTGGATTCACTTTCCAAGAATAACTCAGCTGAGCGTCATACAGTAGTCCCGGATGAACCTGAACCAAAGTTGATTGACAAGTTCATTTTGATTTCCTTTTTCCCACATCCGATGAACTCACGACCGTCTTTGTGCGTTCATCTTGACTTTCTGGCCCACGCTCGCGCCACCACTCGGTGCGGTCATCCTCACAGTTCGAAAGGCCGAGAGACCCTGCGTCGCGTGGCTCAAATTTCTCAGCCCAAGCCCGAACCCCGCCGTCAATTGACCCTAACGCCGCTGCCTACTGCGCTACTCCGGAGTCGCTTTTCGTGCCCGCCTGACGCCCCGTCACGTTCCTGGCGCATCCAATCGCTCGACCGGGCGCAGACACGGAACTTTTCTTCGTCTACCAACACCCTCGGCTGACTCTGACCGTTGGATCTCTTGTACCCTGCGCTCTGATCTGAATCAGTCAGGTGCCGATACCTTCGCCACCCCGGTGCACAAGGCTGATCAGCCCCGCCGTGGGTAAGTTCATCGTCACGGCTCATTACATACGCAAAGCAGGGCCAACCTGAGGATCTCTCAACCACACAACCACCCGTTGTTGGCGACGATATGGACGAAGTCAATCTGCGTCGCAAGGACACCACCAAGGGTCCGCCGCTGCGGATTCTATCGCTCGGTAAGTGTGGTCGCGTCAAATGCGCCTCTCGCAACTCAGCCCCAGGCAAAAATGTGTGCTAACGCTCAAGACAGATGGAGGCGGCGTTCGCGGCTACTCCATGCTCATTATCCTTCAGGAACTCATGTACCGAACATATGTGGAATGTGAGGGCAAACCTCCTCGTCGCGATCAGATTCCCAAGCCGTGCGACCACTTTGATCTCATTGCCGGCACGGGTACCGGCGGCCTGATTGCGATCATGCTCGGTCGTCTTCGCTTGGACCTTGAGACCTGCAAAGAAGTCTACGTGCGTATGACGAGAAAGGTTTTTGAAACGGACAAGACAATCGCCGGTATTCCTTATCGTTCAACGCTGTTCAAAGCATCAAAGCTAGAGGAGGCAATTCGGGAATGCGTGCGCGAGCACACCATCTTTGAAGGAGAGGGCAATGATCAGCCCAACAGCAGGCCGGATCCTCGCGCATCCATGGCAAGCCTTCCATACAGTCCGGGCTCCGTGCCACAAAGATCCGTGAGCCGTGGTAGTTTCAGCACATCAGGAATGTCTCATCCGCAGAGTCCGATCAGTCATCGAGGCTCGACTTTTTTGAATGGTCTGCGCTGGGGAAATCCGGAGGCTTTGCTCTACGACAATCGAGAATTCCGAACCAAAACGTGAGTCCCTCTCTCTTCTCCCAGAATGCCGTGGTCTGCAGAAAAGATACTAATCGACAAGCAGTGCTGTGACTGCGATCTACAAGGGTACGCGTCGTGGTGGATCGGCGGTGCTCCTTCGTTCCTACGATTCTCGTCGAGAACCTCCCCCCGAATTCGACTGTACCATCTGGCAAGCTGGCCGGGCCACCTCCGCTACGGGACTTGCCTTTAAGCCCATCCAAATTGGACAACATGTGTTTATCGACGAGGGTCCTGGCACCTACAACCCCTCTCCACAGATCCTCGAAGAGGCGGTCGTCAACGAATGGCCTGGTCGCGAAGTTGGCGTCTTTGTCAGTGTTGGAACTGGCCGAAGACCACCTGGCACCAATAATCGACAGCACGAGTGGTGGGAGGACTTTTTTGGATCCGCGACCGGCACCTTTGCGGAAGCGCGGCGCCGCCTGATCTCCAAGATTGAAGGCTGCGAGGCCATCCATCAAGAAATGCTCAAGGATACGCTGGCCAAGCGTGGGGTACCCAAGGATAACTACTACCGGTTCAATGTTGAGGTGGGCGTCGGCGAGTTCGGCATGAACGAGTGGAATCGCCTGGCCGACATTAGTACCAACACGAGACAATACCTGGCCAAGGAAGAGGTGAAGAAGATGATTCTTGATTCAAGTGTCAAGTTTGCCAAGATTGATCGCATGAACAAGCGCCTTGCCCAGCATGCGGCCGCGGGAGGTGATCGGGACGACTTGTCCTTTGACATGGAGCGCGAGGAGATCACGGTGCACTCTCGCACTCCATCCTATTCGGTGCCTCCCCCCAACCATTTCGCCGTGGAACTGCCCGCATCTCCCGTGGATGCCCCTTCTCAAACGCAGATGCAGCCTCCCTCTCAACGCCCAACATCCGTGGTCGTGACTGCACCTCCGGCAGAGGATGCGCTGCCAGCTCACTCGACCCCCCAGGACGGCCCATTATCCCCAGGGTGGCAGTCTAGTGGGGAGACGGGCGGCTTCCTTGCGAGTCACGACGCCAGCCGACCGAGTTCGTCACAGCAGGAGTCTTCTGGACGCCCTGTTGACTCGTTCCCTGCTTACAATATTTCCCCATTGAACACTATGCCGCCGCCTATCCCTCCCAAAACTCCCATCCCTTACCCTCCGACCGACGATACCGGCGTGTCGATGCCCGCGCCACTGTTCTCCCAGCCTCACGTCCCTCTGTCCAGCGGGAAAGTGCGGCCTCCCTATCCCGTGGATGAGCCTCCACCGGTGGTCAATCGGCAGCGCAAGCCTAGTTTTCACGTGCGATGAGCGATGAGATATGACGAGGGGTTTACACTGCACTCAGCGCGAACAGGCTCCTGAGGAAGTGTTGTCCTTTCTCGTCTCATTTTGAAGACGTTTTTCTTATGTCTCTGATACCTCGCCTTTTGTCTTCCTTTTATTTTCTCTTCTATCTTTTCTTCTACTCGATACCCTTCATTCGGCATGGTGAATAGGACCCGAGGGCTGGACGACTGCCCGCTCTATGCCTGGTTGCTCTTTGCTTGATTTATTATTATATGTTCCCCCTTTGCGGGTTAGGTATCTCTGCAATCTGGGGAGCCACGAAAATCAAATGAAATCATCAGTCATTTTCCTTTGTCTTGTGAGACCATTCGACGTAGTTATTCACTAAGGAGGGTTTTGGGGGCACCTCACATCCATCGGACATCGCACTCTGCCGCACCTTTTTTCCGACGCGAGTTTGCTAGGGTGTTCCTCCACGATCAGCAACCTTAAGGGTTCTGGCGTATCGTATTAATCTTGTCTGGTAGATTTTACGTTGACGGGGGAGGGGGGCACGTGGCGTCACTTTTCTTTCCGACATTGTCTTAGTACCTAGGGCCGAAAATAGATGGATCAACACTGTACCTGATGTATTGTACATACCATCGCTCCAGCCACACCCAGTCGCACACAACCCTGACTTAACTGGAGATACCTATTGATCAGGACCCGCCACGACCATGATCCTACACTCTGTATTCGAATACGAGGATAGTGTTGTAGTTAGCCAACTCCAATCCCCGAGTCTTTGCATCCGATGTCGATTAATACAAATCTTTGAACAACCCAACGAAAATAATCACGGCACTTTTTTCGTACCCAGTCTTCTTCAAAAGATGGGTTTCATCGCAGCCTACGGTTAGCAGGTGGATTCTTCATAGACATCTTGCGGTATTTGTGTTCATAACTTGTACACGACTCGAGGCGCAAGCCGAGTGGCGACTGGCGACTGGTGACACCTTGCAGGCGGGACTAGGCACGAACAATATGAATTTCTCAATGTGGCCCCGTGACTTTGCCTGTCTGCCTAGATTAATTGGGATCACTGTTGACTTGTTTATCTCTTCTCTTACGGGTGGAGGTCATGATAGTGTGAGACTACTGCCCGAGTTGAGATCAAATAACAGTGGTATATGCAAGTACTGTAGCTGGTGGCATGTGCTGCTTAATAGGCACTGTAGAATCTGCAAAGCTAAAATTAGTTGGGCAGCGCGCGCGGATATTTTGATTAGCTGCATCTGACTGGATTTCCTGTCCCCGCTCATCCACGGATACAAGGAGCGCGAGGAGTCTGCAGGAGATGCTCGTTGGTCGATCGGGTGGACTGCCCCTGTCGAGCTTGTCGAGCTTGTCCGTGTCCGTGTCTGAAGTAAAGCCAATCAGATTGTGAGTGCGAGACGGTTGATACTCGCGATTACAGAGGCACCACAGCCACTCGCAGTCTCGATGGTACTTGAGGGACTTCGTTTCTTTACACTGGGTGGTGGTGACTGGGTTACCAGTAACAGTGTATAATTTTGTAGTTTATCTAGCTGTACACGAAATGGAGAGTAGCAGTCCCCATGATCATTTCATGAGAAATCTCTGCTAGACATACACGTCAGCTCATCATTTCAGAGGCCATCTGACTGGAGTTCTTGGCAGTGTGTCGCGTCTCGATAGATCTCTCGAGATACCCACCATGTACTTTGACAGGAGAGTCCAGACGACTCCCCATCATTGGAGGCTATCTCTGAGAGTCCGTTGTGCACGAGGGTTGTGGTTGTGTATACCACAGGTGCTGCTCAAGTGTACAATCATCCAAGCATCCACGTAACTTGCATGTATGAAGCACGTACCGGCGAGACTCCTCGAGGGCATCCAGTGGGGCCCTTTCTCCACTTTTCTGTTTTGGGTGACGAGTGGCTCCCCACAGCCCGACCCCCAGCCTCTCTTGTTTTCTGCCTTTTCCCCTTTTTCATCATCACACCAGACTTTATTTGGGTGGGACGATTGGTTCCTATGACACGTTTGTTGACATTGGCCTCTTTTTTTTTCCCCTCCTCCCTTCTCTCTCTCTCATTCACACACACACTTTCTCTGCCTTTCGTTCTCTAACGACTTCATTGAGAATCCAGCGTGTCGGACAACCAACTGCAGCCCGACCTCTCATCGGATTCCTCGCCTCGGTTGCGGGCCGTCTCATGCATTGCCACTCAAGGGTCCCATCCGCACGCTGATCGGCTCGCCGCATTCCTTCTCGGCGGCATTTGGTCCTTCGGACAGACAGTCTGGGCCACCAGTTTCCAGAAGCATTCCTCACCCATCACTCGGAACCATTCAAAGTCAGTGCTAAGCCTTGGCTACATCATCGAGGACGCAAAGACACCTGATCATCTCTCAACGTCGCATGCATCCGGGAAGGGACTTGAGGCTCGCATTATCCGTTGACGATTAAGCGCCCGTCTAACTGCAATTCGCCCGACCTCTGTGTTTCAGCTTAGTCGCCAGATATCATCCTGTGAACAACTTCGCCCGGTTTCCTTCTCACCCCTCCATCTTCCTCTTGGACCCTCCTCTCTCTCTCCCTCTTACCAGCACCTCTTCGTCCCACTGCTGGTCAGTGCGGCTGGTCCAGAAAAAAAAAAGAGACACTCGCTGGAAGGAAATTCATCGTCCTCTCAACCCAACATTCGCCCGGCATGGATCCTCACGCGAGTTTGTATCATGCCTCACAATTAGTGGCGCGCGCCGAGGCCACGGGTCGACCGCCTGTCTACAAGGCCGTCGGTGTCTCTCTGGCGGTTGCCTCGGGTGTCTTCATCGGCATCTCATTTGTGATCAAGAAAATTGGCCTGCTCAAAGCCAATGTGAAATACAATGAAGAGGCAGGTGAGGGTTACGGATACTTGAAAAACGCCTGGTGGTGGTTGGGAATGACGCTCATGATTTTGGGCGAGATCTGCAACTTTGTCGCATACGCCTTTGTCGATGCAATCCTCGTCACCCCGCTTGGTGCCCTGTCCGTGGTGATCACCACAATCCTGTCGGCCATCTTCCTCAAGGAACGGCTCAGTTTCGTCGGCAAAGTCGGCTGTTTCTCCTGCATCATCGGCTCCGTGGTGATTGCGATGAATGCCCCGGAGCAGTCTTCGGTCAGTGATATCCAGGGAATGCAGAAGTTTGTCATTGCTCCGGGTTTCCTCGTGTACACCGGTGTCATCCTGATCGGAGCTGCAGTCACTGCGATTTGGGTGGGACCACGGTATGGCAAGAAGAGCATGTTCGTCTACATCAGCATTTGCAGCATGGTGGGCGGACTGAGTGTCGTGGCAACCCAAGGGCTTGGCTCGGCCATTCTGGCCCAGATTCGAGGCGAGTCGCAGTTCAAGCACTGGTTTCTCTACGTGCTGCTCGTCTTTGTAGTCTGCACTTTGCTGACCGAGATCATCTACCTCAACGTACGGACTTCCTCGCTTTCTTTATTTTTTTTTTGTTCATCTTTCTCCCTCTCTCGGGTGTTATGTCGCAAATATACTAACTCTATCCATACAGAAAGCTCTGAATTTGTTCAACGCCGCTCTAGTGACGCCCACGTATTACGTCATGTTCACAAGTGCGACAATCATCACGTCGGCAATCCTGTTCCAAGGCTTTTCAGGAAGCGGCATCCAGATCGCGACCGTGATCATGGGCTTTTTGCAAATCTGCGCTGGCGTGGTTTTGCTACAATTGTCCAAATCCGCCAAGGATGTACCTGATGCGGCCGTGTTCAAGGGTGATCTGGATCAGATTCGCGAGGTGGCTGCCCAGGAAGAGCCCGAATTCGAGCCCAAAGCCGACTCCATTCGTGGTGCGGCCTCGATTCTGCGCCGCATTTCGACGACTCGCCGGGAACATGAACATGATGAGGTGCGTCGGTTCGCGCATGAGAAACAGGAGGACTACTTGAGACCACCCGGTGAAAATGAAATTATCGAGTGGGATGGGATTCGACGACGCAGGACCGTTGTTGGTGAAGGTCCTTCCATGTCTCGTCCACGGACTCCTCGCACTCCTTCCGTAAAGCAGGCAGTCCCCCCTTTGCCTCCTCTGGGGATGTCGCGATTCCCTGATCATGACGAAGAGACTGAGAACCATTCCGGTGCGAAGCCGAGTGGGCCCAACTTTCTCACCAGCGTTCTCCAATCCGGCGGTTGGCTGTCGGTGCACAAACCTGACGAGAAGGATTTTGCCGATACCGATGCAACCGAGATGACAACCCGTAACGGCGGCGTCGACACCGAATACCATGGTGCCGGCAGTAGCCTCGAACCTCCAGTTCGATTTGGGGGCCGTGAGCGAAGCGACACGCCACGCTCGATTGCCTGGGCTGACGAGAAGGGCGACAACAGCCGGCCCCAGTCGCACCACACCATCGAACCTCCTTATGCCGCACGTCGTCAATTCTCCTTCAACAGCATGTTCAATCGTCGCAAGGCGCAAAGTCAACCGCCATCCCCGAAACGCGTCCAGAGCCCCCCACGAGGAATCCTGCGCCGTCACCACGGTGTTGACGGGGACGTCCGCAAGTCGGCCACCGAGGAAGAGCAGCTCGGCCTCGTTCGCGGAGATTCGCGTACCGCGGAAGAAACCCTCGGCGAGAAACTGGAAAGATGGTCTAGCTCCGATTCCGATTCCGCTGAAGGCAGACATCCACATTCGATTGTCACCCATCCGCGACCATTGCCTTCGGGTCGACCCCACGGCGATTCCGTCTCGAGCATGTCCACGTCCGCATTCCCACCTTACGAAGACCACCACGCCGTATACGCACAGGCCGGCAATGTTTCAAACCCATACTATCTTCCCCACAATCGACAATCCACCGCCTCACCAGAGCACATGAATGAACACGATGGCTATGAATATGAATACCCTCGCTCGAGAGCCAGGACCAATTCTTCCTCGCACATGAGAGCTCCGCCACCCGCACAGTCATCTTTCTCCACCCATCGTCACCCAAACCCACTTCCACCACTGCCAGACCATGCTCCGCTTACCTTGGAGGAAAGTGTGCGATCAGTCTCGAACGAGTCTTCAGGAACGGGGGCCGTATCGATCTCCTCAACTGAAGCTCGTGACGAGGACAACACCACATATCCGACTGTTTCGGCAACGGCAACGAGTCCGAGTGGCCAGCTGGGTGGATGGCGACGACACATGTCCGAGACAGATAGGGGAGAAGAAGAAGAAGTGCATCAGAAAGGCAAAAAGGGGGCTTTCCTTTGAATCAAAGCGCTTTTCCTCCCTTTTCAATGAACCGAGAGAAAACTCTGAGCTCTCGAACCTTGGGTGTTTTTTTTTCTTTCTTCTTTCTTGCTCCCCTACCCGTCTATCTTACACAATTCTGTTCTCGCTGCTTTGCAGAATCGAGAAACCGTGTTTCCCTTTTGGGATGTTTTTTCACGAGCGCTCTGATTCCAGTTGTTTGTGGTCCTTTGAATGTATCTTGAGCGAGATCGCTTGGTGTTTGGCCCTCTCGTATGATCTGCTTATCGGAGATCTGGTCTTCTTTTTTTTTCTTGATTTTTGATTTTTGATTTTTTTTTTTTGGTCTATGTTCCTTGCAGGAGTCTCACGTTGGATCGGCGGACGGTAGACCGTGTACAAATAAAGGCTTGTCGAACAGGTCTATGCCACGATACATGAATTAATGGATTATGATTTGAGATGTGATGATGAATTTGTGAATATCGATTGATGCAAACTAGTCGTTTATTATCAAGGTTCATGTTTACATTCAACGTCTTGATGCTTTCTCTCTCTCTCTCTCTCTCTCTCGAAAAGGGTATAAAACAAATGGAAGCACACTCGCAAAAACAAGAAACAGCCCAGGGTAATCTGCTCCCATTAAAAGAAGCATAACAAGACAAGACTTAGGCAGTGAAACCCTCTTCTATCCAGACGCCAGTACCGTATATCATAGACGTCATAAAATGGAGACATGGAGATCATCACGAGAAAAAAAAAAAAAAACTTCACGACCCGCCCCATTGCAATGACCAAGCTCCTGAACCTCGTCGAACATGTGATGCGGTCCCTAAATCCATATGCCCGGGGGAGGGAGGGGGCCAAGATAGATGGATATCAAGTCTGGTGGGCCCAAGTTGTCATGTAAAAAAAAGAAAAAAAAATCCAGACTATCCCATTTTGAAATCTCATCCTTTTCCCAACATGGCAGACACGCTTCGTTGGCCCTTGGGGGCGATACTCATGACGGCAAATTTTGATTCGGCAAGTCGTTTGCCTGCTTTGAGACTTTCGAGGACCCTGTTTTGAAGGGAGAAAAAAAGGGAGGGGGAACGAGATTAGCCGTTGATTGAAAATATCAAGATCGAATTTTGACATTTGTCAAGATGTCGTGGAAGAGGTTCTCGACATCGTCTTTGGCTCGACATGGTGGATGGAAACAAAAAAGGGGAGAGGAAATAGAAAATACAGAAAGAGAGAGAGAGAGAGAGAGAGAGAGAGAGAGAGAGAGAGAGAGAGAGAGAGAGAGAGAGAGAGACAAAGAGAGAGAGAGAAAACTCACCAGTCAACTCCAACAATCCTTACACCTTTCCATCCGCCTCGTTCAATTTCCCCCTGCAACTTTCGCGCCGCAAGACCGCCGCCACATCCCTGGCCTGCTACTCCGGGTTGACCGATGATAATATGAGAGACGCTTCTTCGGGCCATGGCAATGGCTACCGTTGCACCATTTTCGGCAAGGAGGGACTTGAGCTTGTGGTCGGAGATTTGAGGCAAGGTTGAGCCGTTGATGTAGATGGTTGTTCCGTGGAAGATTTTTGAGGAAGGAGGGTGGATTTTGTCGTTGGCTCGTATGGAGGAGGGTATAGAAGGGTTGAAAAGTGGATTTGATGGATTCGTCAAGAGGTAATGAGACTTGGTGTGTGATTTGGACTCGTGATATGGTGGTGGTGGTGATGCTGGCGATGCAGTCGTCGAAACGGAAATCTCCCCGGGACGATCGATCACGACACTTTCCACATCATCAAACATTCTCGGTTTCTTTCTCTTCTTCTCACCGATCTGCTCTTTGGCTTCCGAGACAATCGCCTGATCTCTCTCATTCGTGTCCTTGACCTCTTTGATCTCATCTTCATCAAACACCCTCTTCTTCCCAGCCTGCCCACCACCAGACTTCCTCTTCCCAACCCCCATAAAACACCGAATATCTCTCACTCCCAACTCCAACCTCTTCGCCTCCTCATCCGAAATCCACTCCCACTTGCCTCTCCCCTCCTTCCCAACCCCATCAACCACCACGCTCATCGTCCCATCACTCCCTCCGACTCCCCAGTCCCCTCCTCCATCGCACCCGTCCTGCGCAAAATCCGCATCCCCCAATACCCCCAGTTCCTCACGCGTGCACTCCTCCCCACCAAATTGCTGTTTCAACTTAGCAATGCGCGTGTCACGCCATCGCGTCGTGCCGAGATATCCACTGTCCGCGCGCTGGTGGCCCGATGAAGCCGAGTTCCACGGATCAAAGACACGGTGGTTCTTGGGTGAAAGAGAGCGCTTTTGCATCTTGTTCTGGATAGTTTGGTTTGGGGAAATTGCACTGATGACTCTCCCAGTCTGGGTTGACTCGCTTGTGTGTAAAAACCGGTAGTCGAATGAGAGCGTACCCCTCGCAGATTCCACTCAGATAGAGAGGTTAATCGAATCTGTATCCGAACCCTTGCTTGCCACAAGTCATGTGTGTCTCTTCTCATCAGAGCCTGGAAAAGGTGTAAAGCTGTTCACGCTGGCGGTTGTTTTCTCCTTCATCCCCCGCCCCTTTCTTCTTCCAAGTCTGCCCGGTTCCAGCGTTCAAGATGACGTTAACGTTGAGAGAAGGGAAGGGGGGTGGGAACCAAGAAAAGAACCTGCGGGACGTGTTTCTTGGGTCCGCCCAAGGAACACGCGTATTTTGATTTTGCCATTTTGGGATAGGGTCGGACGACGTCACGTGGAGAAAGGGCACGTGGATTTAGTTGATCGGATTCAAGACTTTCGTACAAACATGAACATGCTTTTACAGATTTCGATCTGATCCATTTTGAAACTCGAGAACAAATCGTTAATATCAACTTCTTTCAAAAAGACAAAAAAGCAAACTCCAAGGGAGAGAAAGAGTGGAGCGGCAATCAAAAACTTTATAAAAAAAAAAGCAATTTGAAAGCACCAGATCATCTCAACCACCGCGGAGACCGGAGAAATAACCAATCCCCGCCCAACTGTCCTGTCCACTTTTGAATGATTCGATCGGGTCAAATGCATGGAAGATCGACCGAACCACGCCTTCCGTGCTGATTTCTGAACAAAAGTCCACCCCCGGAATTGACCAAGATCCACATGGGCTTTTCCTCATCGAGGCTCGTACGGCAAGCCACGCGGATCCAATGTCCCACAATTCTCATGGGACTTGGACAAAGTGTTCTGCCAAACGTGTTGGTTTAATCGGACCCTCCTGGTGTCAAATCCAGATCTGGGAAATCGAGTTCTTACCTAGGAAGACTCGTGGGTTTCGTCAATCGGGTCCTCTATCCTTTGGCCAAAATTGCGCTCATACATAGATCCTCGACCGTGACTTGGTTGGGCAACCCAAGCAGTCAAGATCATCGTGGTAGTTACGGAAAAAGGCAAAACGGCCAATTCTGTGTACTGAATCTCGACTTTGGGTGTATACCGGTTGCTCATGCGACAGGTTGGTCCTTGAAAGTCTAGAATCAAAGTCAATCCAGACAGAGACAAGTTTACGTATGGATCTTACACTGGATTATGGAAACTGGAGGTGAACCCCCGAATGTTTGCCTACCTCATCCTGAACTTTGTTTTTGGCAAAGGTTCAGCGGCGACCATCTGACCTCAAGGCCATCACACACCTACGCAGCCTACAAGGACCTCTAGAACATAGAAGCCGCTCGGAAAGAAAAGAAAAAGACAAAGTCATTGTAATGAAAAAAAGACATAATGGATTCGTCGTATGAAATTCGTATCGTCATAGTCATGAATATGGCAAAGGTGCACGCGCACAAACATCTCCAAGTAGAAATGAGCGGCACACAGTCCACGAATCAAAAACTCTCTGGTTCTTGCTCCACCAGCTCATAGTTTTTCTCCTGTCATTCGTCATCAATGCACTTCTCACAAGGCACGGTTAAATGATCAAAATGCTGCGTAAGAGAGAGCAAGACCCCAAAGCTCTGTCCCAGTCCCGACCCTCGTTACGTTCTCAGCACAGAGTTGAGTAAAACATGAGGACGCAAGACATTGGAGAAGCAGAGATAAGAGGGCACAAGCTTTGTAGCATGAAACCGCTGCAAAATTGGAATGGACAAGATGCAAGATCCTGGGTGCATATCGCTCATGTCAAAAAAAAGAGCTCAATCAACGAATCGGTCCCAAACAGGAAAGTAAAAAGAAAAAGATAAACCGACACAAGCAAAATCCTAGAGTGAGAACGAAAAAAAAAAAAGTTGGAAAAAGAAATAAAGCCCGCTGCGACAAGATGCGAGGGATCAGCCGTAGGGGAGAAAGCATAAGCAGAGTCATCATGTAGCATGCTCACGGCGGACAACTTGGAAAGCCATCTCATGCCGCAAGAGCCCGTCTATCATCGAAGCAACAAAATCAATCCCAAAGAAAATAAAAATCAGAACAAGCCAGAATGAAATGAGCCCAGAGTGATCCAAACTCCGTCCAGAGATGATTGATGCTGTTGTTCCTGACGGAAGAAACAGGTTCTCATTGAGAGAGCGTCTTTCCAAGCGAGAAATGATTCTTAACGACGACGTGCGACAGGGCCGCCAGTCTTCATAGGCTGCAAAAGGGGAGCCCCACCGAGAGGACCACCAAGAGGGTTCTCAGTGATGGTCTTGCGCCGCTTGCTCTCATACTCATTGGTAGGGTCGGCTCGAATGGCATCGTCGTCATCGCGCATGCGCTTGTTGCCGGATCCCATGCTGCCGCCCATGGTAGTCGAATACACGGGGGCAGAGGCCGAGGCCATCGAGTAAGGGTCGGGTCCTCCGTTCGCTGGGGTGCCTCGAGTGTCGCTCACAGCGTTGTACAGCGATGGCGCGAGTGGGGGACGCGGAGGAGTGTTGTACCCAGATGCCCAGTGCGGAGCCGGCCCGCTGATACTCGTTCGCGGAGTCATACGTCCCGAGCCGTTTTGCTGAGGAGACCCAGTCATCTCCGGCGTCAACTGAGAGTGCTCGCCGCTGAGCGCGGCCGCCGACGGGTTTGTGGTGTAAGTGTAGGAGCCGCGATTGTTGTAGGTGGAACTCTGGTCTTGCAAGTATTCCGACTCCTGATCTTGCACCGACTCCGCGGATGCATCCTGGCCGTATCGATCAGAGCCGCTACCTTGGGCGTAGCGGTCGTTCTTCAAATCAGAGGATTCGTGGTCAGCAGTGCGGCTTCCCGGAGGGGCCATTTCATTCTTCAGGTAGCTGTTCACGTTCGGAAGAGGTTGACCGTAGCTGGAGACGCCCGACTGGGTCATTGGAGTCTGCGGAGCGTACTGCGAGTGAGACTGCGGGGCGGCGGAGTAGTACGGCTTGCTGTCATACCCCGATTGAGCTTGATAGGGCGGAATGCCATGCATGTTGTTCCCGGGTGGCGTCGTCGCGGGAGTGGTGGGCATGGATCGCTGGTTACTCAAAGCCGTGTCGATGGAAAGAGGCTGCGTGTGCGGCACCGAACCGCCCCATTCATACGAGCTGTTTTGGTTTGTCACTCCGATTAAACTGGATGCACTTGCTGGGGGCGTAGGGAAGGTGTTGGCACGTTCCAGACCCGGACGAGATCCACCGCCTATGGAGGACGGCTGAGACACGTGCGAGGACATAGGTGTTTGCATTGCCTGGTGGTGAAGGCTGGAGTGTTGAGGCGCAGTCGGAGTCGTACGTTGCGGCCCAGAGGGGGGTCCCTCCATACGTCGGTGCTGCGATTCTTGCACAACCATGTTGGTTCGGTTCTGGTTGGCCGGATGATACAAAAGGCCACCGATGTTGTGCACAAAGAGAGGATACAAAAGGTCGGTGATCTTTTCCTTGTTTGCGAACTCCAGGGCTCGCTCAAATGGAATCCTGAACCAGATTGCAAGATTAGCTCCGGTCCGCTCGCCTTCCCCCTTCTCCTCATTTTTCAAATTTGGAACCATAGACGTACCAAACACCCTTCAAGTGCATCGGGCCAATCTTGACCACGTGACGCAGTTTCTCACTTTTGAGGATTCCGTCACGACGACCACGAGTCATGCCGGCCACGTTGAGGAGTTTTGTGCCGTTGATCATGTGGTTATCTATTGTTGTTGGTCAGTCAGCAAAACGAGTTCTTGTCCCATTGGACCATAATCAACTCACCCTCTCGTCGAGCCACGCAGACGCCCTTGGCCTCCACCTGGTAGCAAAGACTCCCCTCATCTTCCCACAGGGTGGCTGTGACCCTTGGTTTCGCGCCGGGTGGCGCCACCTGACCCGTGGGATCATAGACATACCCCTGCATGGGCGACCCAGTGGTATTGCCGTACCCAGAAGGAGCTGCGCTCGAGTGGTTGCTTGCGGCACTCACTACTGATTCCGCATTAACAATCTCATCTTTCACTCTCTGGGGGGGGGGGGGGGGGAAAGACCTGTCTGGTCCACTCACCTTGGGGAAGGGGCAAAAGCTGTGTCGGCATCTGGCCCCCGAGGGAGCTCGCTGGAGGAGCATGGGCTGATGGCGGCGAGGTCACCGGATTGGGATACGCATACTGCTGGTACGTGACTGGGGCATAAGTCGAAGCGGGTTGCAGGACTGGCGGTTGGTGCTGGTAGGGGTAGTGGGACATGGTGCCGGAGGTAGCAGCTTGCGATGGGTATGGTTGGGCAGAAGACATGTGCGAATGGACGTCCATGTAAGGCTGAGTGTGGTTCATGCTGCCGAGCGAAGTTGGGCTGGGGTAATATCCGTCTGAGGATGCAATGGTGTACTCAGAGTCCAGAGACAGCCGACTCTGTGCAAGATCTGCAGATGGCGGTGGGCTTCGGGGATCCTGAGCTGCAGAGGCACCGGAGAGGCTGGTACGGGCGCTGGAGGTGCCGGTTGAGCCACGAACGTCGGGATAAAAGGAGGAGGTGAGAGTGCGGGTTGGAGCTTGAGTGGCGGTCGGCAGACTGAGCGCAGGCAATCGGTCGCCAGACAACAATGGTCGTTCAGCCGCGTGTTGATTGTACCAAGGGGTATCAGCAGGACCGCGGGTGTGGACCTGCGAGATCGATGGCAGCTCCAGCTTTTCGGTTGCACAGAATCACTGGAGGGAAGGGTAGGAAGCGCGTCGGCTGAGGGCGATCAGAAAATCAAGACGGATGACGGAATAGCCGTTGATGAGTCGGACGGTGTTTCAACAGGGAAGACCGAGCCGATGGAGATGCAGAGAAGGGTGCAGAATACAGTGGTCCTGCGTACGACACAACGGTGCAATCGGTGGAATCGAAGCAAGAGGTGTGTATGCTAGATGGAGAGAGATCAATTCCTCATCAATGAAGTCAATGATCCTCTTTGTCGGTCGGTCACGCAGGCAGCAATGCAAAGACAATCAAAGATCGCTGGGTAATTGCAGATTCCGCGGACAGGAATTCCACGCTGTGATGTGAAGAAGAATCAAAATGGTTCCAGACTCGAAAGGATGAACCGGGTACGGAAGCGCTTCTCTCTCTCTGTTTCTTTTTTTTACTCCAGGAGAACAACAAAATCAAGGCCGGAGTCTGATCGCAAGAACGCAAAGAATCGATGCAGATGGATGGTCTGGGCAATCAAGAATCAAAAGCGTGGTGCGGGCATCAATGTTCGTGGACGGTCGTGACAAACATCAAGCGGTGGATGTATGTTCATGCAAGTTGCGGGGAGCCGAAGTCAAATAAGGCGAGCCGGAGCGGGAAGAAGAACGGACGTAAACGAGAGCACTCTACAGTGAAAGGCTGGCGTGCAGCAAACGCAGCACTTTTCTGCAGGTTTGAGGATGGAAGACGACCCAAGGGGGAGGGGTTGGGTCGGTGGAAGAAGAAGAAAAGGAAGGAGGTGGAGGAAGAGGATGAAGACCCAGGCGGGGGGAGGAGGATGGGATGGGGGGAGGGAATTGGCAGTTGAGAGCGAACAAAGTCAGTTGGCCGTGGCACTTGCAGTGGCAGAGGCGTGCATCAGAGCCGCAGGGCGGGAAAGGCGATCAGTGGAGGTCGTGGAAGAAAGCCCAGGACAGGTGACTGGGATGACTAAAGACGAGTGGCAGACTGGAATGTGGGGGGCCACCACCGCTTGGGCAGTCACGGGCAATAAGTGCACAGGAGAGTGGAAATAAAATGGGCCGGGAGGTGTCGGGCGATGGGGGGGAGCGCGACGAGAGAGAGAGAGAGAGATGCCAGAATGCAAGTCCGGGTAATGGAAAGGCAGGCGAGTAAGTGCTGGGAGGATCCTTCAATGGGAGATGGGCTGGGGAAGGGTCATGGAAGATGCAGTGCAGCAACCAGAAAAGTCAAAAAAAAAACAAACCCGATCCAAAGCTGGGAGACAAAAAAGTTGATCGACCGCAAAAAAGGTGGCTGGGAGGCCTGCTAAATGCTGGCAAGAAAGCACGGCGAAGGTCGGGAATATCGGGAGGATCACTGGGCTTGTTCTGGAGTTGCCGCGAGTCGTCTCTTCCACTCCTGAGGTGTCCACCGAAATAGAATAGTGTCGGTGGAGCCGGACGAGAGAGCCAGAGAGGAGGGGGAAAAGAGGAGAGGGTGGGAAAAAGAAATACAAAAAAAAAGAACCAACGAGATTCTCGATGATCAAGTCAACCGCCACCAAGCAAGGAAGGGTGAGCATTGGGGGGAAAAGAAAAAGGAAAAATGACAAAAAAAAAAAGAAGAGAGGGACAGCGAAGAAGAGCCAAAGGAGGAAATGGGGTCAGGGGAAGAGGATATTCCGAATTGAATAATGTGACAACAACCATAACTACGATCCAAATCAAACGATCGAACCCTGGATCTCTCGTCGATAGACATTCAGGAGGACGGCCCGGTGGATGAAGAGCTAAAATGCAAATAATTGATTCCCCGGAGACACTAGAATGATTGGACGTGAGGGTTCGGGTGACAGAAAGAGAAATAGGGTGCCAAATGAATTCGTTGAATATTCTTTTTTTCATTTTTGAATCCGATGGCTCGTTCGCCCAAAAGGGAGCGGAAGAGACCAAAAGAGAAAGAGAAGAGAAATTAGGAACAAATCCATTCATCCGTCCGAGGCGTGAAGGCTTGGACCTCGACAGTACCGTCGTGGTAATCATCTGAAGAGCGAGTGGAGCAACATTGACATGACTGGGAGAATCGCCTTGAGAATCAACCAGTGAAAATGGGCATGAAATGGCAAATCCGAACGATCATGATCAACAGTATTTTTTGTTGTTTTTTTTTTTCCTTTTTTATTCTTGTCGAAACCCTCTGCCAAAGTAAGAATCAAGAAAAGAAAAAGAAACGAAATGGA
Organism: Penicillium sp. PF2412A; assembly: GCA_023626555.1. NCBI lineage: Eukaryota > Fungi > Ascomycota > Eurotiomycetes > Eurotiales > Aspergillaceae > Penicillium > Penicillium sp. PF2412A. The sequence continues at coordinate 153,500 of JAMAHA010000001.1, forward strand.
CAGAGAAATGGACAGAGAAATGGCAGATAGGGAAAAGGGAAAAAGAAAAAATAAAAGTTAAAAGATTGAACACGCCCAGGACCCTCTCGCTAATGCTCTCCAGAGAGCCACTTGCCAAAGCGACGGCCGATATCCAGCGGTTACGGAGAGAGGAAAAGTGTCCCTTCACTGCTCCGCGGACACCAGAGTCACGGCTCGAAGAGTGCCACCGGGTCCTAAGAGAAGAGGGGGCCAGAGGACCCACCACAAAAGCTGAGGAGATCCTGGTCTGTGTGACAAGCAAAACGCTGATCGTCCGGGATAGGCCCGCCGTGATCGAGTGGAGTCCGATTCCTACCGCCACGCACTGCAGACCAGGCGACCCGGCAATACGATGAAGGTGAAGAACAGGACTATGATCGCTCAACGAACGGGCGTAGTCCGGGTGATGGTAGACGGCCATTGTAATCACCAGATGATCGGACACAATGTACAGGAATAGGATGCATGAGACTAGCCCATGAAACAGGCGGTTGCTCCTCCCAGCAGCTGGACTGATGGGAGCTCTAGGGTGTAGGGAGATGGGGGAGTAAACAAATGGGTCGAGCCTCGAGAGTGTGTACGATCTAGAGGATCGCATTATCGACCATTTGATCGAGTCGTCTTCATGAATGTCAACCCAGACTCCGAATGCACAAGGCTTATGCAGAGCTGATATCAGAGACATGCTTTCTTTCCTATCACCGTGGACAATTACTGATGCTCGTATCAGACCCAGATGGCGAGTGTCATTGCAGCAGAAGATTCACCAAAAAGCATCTATTGTGACGAAGCCGCGGCCATGCTTCCTCCGAAAGGGGTGAGCCATGGTTGACGGCCACTCCACGAGCGCGGGTCCCACTATGAACCAGGGATGGCCACAAGACGGAGAGGAAAATCCAAGCGGCAAGAAAATCAACAAATTGAAGATTTGCCTGTGGTCCAGGCCTCCCCCCATGAGCGCGATGACCATCGCGGACAACAAAGAAAACAACCACGGTGATATTCAGGGCCCTGCTGAGTGGTATGGCTCAATACAATGGGGATGGTTCTCGCCGTGCACCAAGAAAAGACGACCCCCCCTGAGACTTTGGATCGACAGCGACCCGTGCAAGACATAGCGCCTGCAGAGCTCGGCGGCTGCACGGTCGATTACGGCCGGGGAAAGTTTCGTCCTCGGTTAAGGTGGGAGCGACAACGACGCATGGCGAAGGATACTATTTTGACCTTTCCCCAAAGGTCCCGTTGATGCGCCGCTGCGACCAGCCTCTGGACGCTCTTTCGTAGACATGTAAATCATTCAGCAGTGCTCTTCTCACTCCGGCTGGACACCAATTCCAGATAGTATCGACTCTCCGCGAGACCGTGGAATTGTCTTGACCCATCACTAGAGCTGTATGACCAAGTAGCTGTGGCCCCACCACGGCCTCAGATGGGGCTATCCACGCCATGTCTGCAATTATGCAGCAAGAGAGCTGGACTGTGCTAGAGATGGACGGATGAAACTCTTCTTACGGAGGCTGTCAGGAGTGGGGAGGAGCGGGAAAAGAAAAAAAAAAAAGAAGACACGAAACTTGGAGACCAGGGGATGGGCAAGGCAAGAATGCCAAATGTCACCGGCAGTCCACTAGTCATGTGTTTGAAAAGTGATTGCGGAATACACCCGCGACTGTGGGTGGATTCTTTCGAAATGAGCGAGGTGAATTTTCCGGGTTGGAGAGATGAGAGGGAATCGTTAATTTCAAAAGGTCCGATCATAAAATTACTAGAGTGATATTGAATTCAATTCTCCCTACGGTGAAGCAAAAGGGACCTTGAGATGTCCATCACGGCCATCATTTCGCTGTCTTCATCCTCCCCCTTGATATCTTGGGTCGGCCTCGGACGCACAGTGCGCGGCCCGTCGATCTTCTCAGCCCCGTGGAAATTATTTTTTTTTGCTGGTTCAGCAATATGACCAGTGACCACGGCTATAGCCGACGGGCCCAAAGAGGGGAAAACCTTGGCTGGGTCTCGGTGGACCTGACGGGACGAGAATGAATTCGGACCAAAGAGTGGTGCGCACAGGGCCAGAAAGCCTAGGCGCGAGCGGGGAGAGCAGGACATTGACCAGAGCATGAAAAAGAAGGAGGGCCTTTTTTCTGGCTTGAGCTTTTGATGATTATTCATTATTTTTTCTTCGCTTGTCCCTCTCTTTTCTTTTGTCATGTTCCCTTTTTCGTCGTGATCGGATGGGTTTGGAATTGTAGTGTTTTGTTTTCCTCTCCCTTTGCGGTCTTGAAAAATCTTACCAATCACAATCAGGCCCGTGAGCCGGCGCTATGACGGAGATGATCATTCTCTTTCTGGTTTTGGTGCCTCGTCCCGCCTGATGTAGTCTCCAGAACAGTCGAAAGTACACTGGTATCCATAGGGGGGTCTGGTTCGGTCGTCGAACAGCTTACTCCAACCTTACGACCGTTACGATTGTTCATAGCATGGTTCTTATTTCGGTTTCCCTTCCGGTACACAGGTCGCTGTTCTTTCCCTTTTTGATCTTGCTCTCTTTTCTGAAGATGCTCTACCATTCTTTCTCCAAGATCGATCCGGTCAAAATGACTTGACCCTCACTATCGTCCCAGTGGTCTTGAACCCATAGAAATCGCCGATTCTTCTGGGAAACTCCTCCCCCTCTCCAATCTCTCTACCCAATATCCTGCAGTACACTTCACGGTCAAGCGGTCTGAGTGTCAATGGCGTGTCGTTTCCAAGGGATGAACAAGAGAGTTGTGGTGAGGGGAGGGGGAAAAGGGAATTAGTGGTTCAGAGGACACCACGCACCCAGTGGCTGAAGACGATCAAGGGTCTGTTCTCTTGAGGATCCCTGTTCGTTGCACCAGCCAGGCTCCTGGTCAGAGACTTTCCAATCGCCAGCCCAGTCACGGTGGGCTAATTGAGAACCTGTTCGGCCTAATTGAAATCAGTGCTGGGCCAGATGGCGGTTTTCCTTGGATATGATGGATTGGGGTTTCAAGGGTTTTTATTTTTGGTGTTTGTTTTTTGGTTTTGTTTTTCTCCTGATAGACAGTCTTGTACAGTACATCGAGATGAAAATGTTCTCTTTTTCTTGTTTTTTTTCCTTTTGGTTTTTGGCGGTAAGACTATTTGTTCTCTCTGGTCAAGATCTCTTCTGGTGGGACACGATTCGTACTGGGCTGATGAGAGAGCAACGGGGTGTAGCAATCACGTCGCGGTCGTCATGGTCCAAGCGGGTTTGAAGATTCAAGATGACAGCCGACCGGGACCGCATAGCTGGCGGTCTCTCTTCAGCGGTCGATTGCGCTGGTACAAGGGTACATCACTCCCCCCCAATATACAGCCCAAGCTCCGGTGTGTACACCGGACCAACTTCCCTGGGAGCAAAGCACCCAGGATCTACACTGCCCGTCTATTCTTCACTTGATTGGAAGCCAAGAAATTAGACTCTGATCTGTCAACCGAACCTACCCTGAACTCGGACGACGCACACCATCGTATTCACCACAGAAGAATGGGAGAAAAAGAAAAGGAAATAGAAAACCGACTTCCCCTCCCAAAAAAGAAAAACAGATTCTCAGAAAATAAATCAATAAAAGGCCTCCAACTCAAGACGCTCTTCAGTAGTGCTGTAGTTCCGACTAGGGGCCGAGCAAGCAGACCCGTTCTCTTGCAACTTTAGGCTTAGTCCGCTGGGCCCTTCTCCAGTCTTGTGGACACAGGACACGGTGGACACGGTGGACAGAGACTAGGCGCTCCGTTTTCAAGGTAGCAAATTGATGGATCGAGGCGCGAAATCTTTTGCGCCAGGACGGCGCACGGGGACATCAGGGTCCGAAGCTCTTTTTTTTTTGTTTTGCCTTTTGAGGCCTCCCCCGTCTGGTGACTTGGTGTCTACCTTGACGGCCTACTATAGGACCTTGCACAGTTGCGGTGTTGTGTCTGAAGATACACCGCTTGTTGGGGGTTTTTTTTTCCCTTGATACTCATTGATTCAGACCAGTTGTCAAGATCGCTGCCCCTTGCATAGTGCATAAAGGTTGCTTCAGAACGGGGACATGGCGGTGGAGAAAATGGAAAAAAAGACTGGAGCTTCTATGGCATTGAAGATCCGGAATCCGGACGGGGGACTGCCCCCCCCCCCCCCCCCCCCCCCCGTGCGCTCTCCATCTCGGAACATGATCGTCTCATGCTGTATGAAGCATGGACTAGATACCGAATTCAACGGCATGATGAACTCTGAGTATTTCACGGTGGATGATCGTCTGGTTTGATAGTCGTACATAATCTCTGGTCCTGTTTTCCCTTGGCTTGCTTCGTGCTGAGGACGACTCTGGATGATCCGCGAGCTTCCAGCGCCTAACAGATGGTCAAAGTGACACGTCTGTCATGTTTATTCTTCCCTTTTCATGCCTTGATTTGCTACCTACGGTCCCGTTTACACGGGTTACACAGAGACCCGATCGCTGTCGGCTTTTGACGCTTGCATACTCGGTTGGGGGGTGCTCAAGGAGAGATCAATCCTCAGAAATCCCTGAATCAATCTCGTTGAATGACAAATCCGCCATTTACACAGGAATGTCGTGCGTGATTTGTGGTCGGCAGAACGATTACTCAACAAATAAACGAGCCAGATGGGACCCAGATGTGTCTTGTCCTATTTTTTTTTTTTTGGTCTTGCAGTAGATCGAGATCGAGTTCCATCTCGGCCGAAGAACAAGCACATCAAATTGAACCCCCGACGGAGTGAGCAAGGACCACACTAGAACTGAAGCTTGAGGCATTTTGTTCAGGCTCTATCTCTCCACTGATGGTTCTTCCATCTAAATCAGCTGTATGTGTTGTGTGCTGGTCCGTGTCACCGACGTGCGCAATGGCTGGATCATGTCAATGGACTCTTGAAGCGGCCCGATTCACCGTGATCGGTTCCCGATCTGCGTCTGGTGTGTGGTTTATGTCAGTGTGTGTGGATTACGCTTACAGCCGGCGCGCTAAACTAGCCTCCTCAAAACCGGTATCACAGTGCCGCCGGAAACTAAAGACATAGCCGGAGGGGTAGGTAGATGTGTTGTTGTTTTCTTTCTTTTTTTGGTGGAAGGGGGGGGAGGATGGTCAAATCAGACAGAGGGGGACTTTGGGTCACGGCACTTGATCGTCAAACGAGCAAGAGTCGCCCGGGATGGGAAACGGGAGAGAGGTGAAGGATGGTGAAGCTTTCGGGAACCTGTACAGGATTGCAACTCGCGCCCTCAACTATTACAGTCGAATCATTTGCCGACAGGATGGTGAGAATGCCCGTGAAATGAATGTCCGGCTCCGGATTCGGGGAGAAACGGGGGGCCCCTCCGACGACCCTGTCGCCCCCCCCCCCCCGTCTGTGCGTGGAGAATTGTGATCCACGCTCATTGCGGGCGCCGAAGGGGGTTTGAACGGACGCCATCTCTCTATTCTGCAACGATCGATACCTGCACGATCGCTGACAGATGATCATGTCAGAAGCCCTCGACCCGAGCCGAGCGCATCAGCTCTTCAAGTGGAGAGATCATGCACGGTGAGACCCAAAGGAGATCTCTACCCTTAGGCAGTCACTTTATTCAAATGTGAAACGGTGATGTTCGAGTCGAGATTACTCAGTATTCAGATATACAATCTTCTGTGTGGGACACCGTTCTCCAGTGGAAAGCCAAGTCCGAATCTGACCTTTTTTTTTTGGTCCAAAACGCGGGTCTGACTTCCACTAGACTCCCCCTGCCCGCAGGTCGCCATCGACGGGCCGATACCCGCCTGCACATACGGCGTACAGTAGGGGCAGGCAGAGAAACGGAATGGAACACTCCTTTGAAAAAGACCATTCGGCATCCTGTTCCCACTTTCCAATCCTCCAGGAACAAAGTGAGAAAGCGGGACCAAAGAGTGGAAAGTGGATGGTCAGCAACTCAGCGGCGTTAGCGGATTGTGTGGTCTGGATCCAGTGGATCATCATCATCTCACGGAGATGGGGGCAAGAAAGCAAAGGCCAGCTTTCCGCTTCTTTTCCACTCGTCCCGAAGGTCAAGTTGGTCGTGGTGGAGAGGAAGGAGGTACCGTCACACCGAAGGATCCGTATAAAGTGACCAAGTCCCACTTCGACGCTGTTCGTCCGGGTGGGGAAGCCATGGAAATGTACAGTAAACAGCCAAAAAAAAAACCAAAATAATAACAAACTCATCCAATCCTCCGCCCGTACAACTTCAACTGGCATATCCCGCAAAAGGTCGATCAATCCGTCGGGCAAAGAAGATCACAGATGAACATCAATAGCTAGTCCTCCTCCCGTTTGAAACACGCATAGAAAGCAAAAAATAAAAATAAAAATAAAAAATAAAAAATAAAAATAAAAAATAACAGCAACAACAAGTCGAGCCCAAATGATGGCGTGTGATCCAGACGATCAATGGCCTTGGATTTTCCAGATATCGTCAAATCATCGCATTGTGACCTAACGTTCACCAAAAACAAACTAACTCCCCTAGACCGCGCGCCATCGACCGAGCGCTAAAAACGGTCGGCGAACATTTCCAATCAGAGCTCACTCGCACTCTCGTTCGTGACTCGTAAAAGTGACAATCAAAGCTGACACCTCGTCTTCTGTCTTGGCCCCTTCCTCTTTCTTCCTTTTCTTTTCTTGGGGGTAGGGGGGTGGGACGCCTCTCTTCACGGGGTGCAGAGCAAGGGCACCGATCGCTCAAACTCATGCACCTAGTTCGGGCGCTAAAGCGCCCCATCCTGTACATGTGTAAATACTTGCATGAGTCGTCTCTAGGTTGCAGTGGAGTGGAGGGGGGGAGGGAGGAAACAGTAGTCTGGAGCAGCTATTGTTGGTCTCTGGCGGATCTTCCCCCGTTCTGAGATGGCCTGGATCAACATTGCGGAGGGCCTCGGGCGTTCTTCAAAGTCGGAAAAAGAAAGAAGGGGAGGGGGAAAAGAGAAGACCGAAAAGACGGATCTTCAGCGTCGACTCGGGCAGTCCTCCAAGGTTCCGGGGCACCTTGTACTATCGGATTAGCAAGGTCAGGGAGGAAAATAGACCCATTCCATTCGGAAATTGAGGGAATCAATATTGATCGTTCCACGCTTGCCAATAATGGGTAGTGCAGGGGGGGCAAAGCAGTTCTTCGTGGAGATGTTACTCTCCGTCTTTCGTCGACCTCCAGCTCGGTGTGGCGCCGACTAGAGTGCCGACTTATCCATCAACAGTATTCCTAGGCTAGGCACCTACTGGCGACAAGCTTCTGGGCATTTTCGATATTTCTCAGCTGGACATCAATACAAACCAGGACAAAAACACTAGCTTCAGCTCCATCTCCCTTCAAACCACGGGCCGCCTTACAACATCACTCTTGGAACGAAGGATAACTTCCTCCTGAACGGACATGAGGATGGATCCACAGCCCATAAACCTTCAAAATTGAGGAATCCCTCCCTATCACAGCTCAACATTCACAGTAGCGTCGGGGTTGAATGTACACACTCATATAGCGGACGCGGACCTTTTCTCTTTTCTCCAGTCTTTCTTTTTTGTGGCTTTTTTTCTCTCTCTCTCGCTCTCCTGGGCCGACGACTCGGTTGAACCCGAGCTCATTCTTTGGATTTCCTCTGCCAGGACACGAGTCATGACTGTACGATCCACTGTCGGCACAGTCCGTCTCTCTCTGACCACGGTAGACCCCCTTTAGTCACTGCTGGTTAGTCCAGTCATTCGTGGAAATTCGGCTTTCCCTTATGTACCTTGACTCCATCGGCCGCAAGAATCACGGCTGGACTCCAGAGGCCCCCCAAGGGAATGACTGGTAGACTAGCATGCGCTAATGGATTACTGGCTCAATGGGTCCAAGCTTTGGCATGGATCGTCGCGGACCGGCGCGAAATGAACACTATCGGCCGGGAATGCATTTCGCCTGCGAGATACGTCCCCGGTCGACCTACCTCTCTGTTGTCTTTGATTTGAACCCTCGGACGGAAATTATTCACTTGTGAATGGAAATTCATCATATGTTTCCACTCAAGTAAAGTATCTAGTATTTCTCTGTTAATCTAGCGCCAACCATTCCCAAGAAGCGCCTCAACTCAATCAACGCAATCATGGTGAAAAAAAGAAAAAAAAAAGGATGATCTACTGAGAAAGAACTTATCCGGAATGTACTGTACATTTGACCGACTTCCATCTATGTACATTACAGGATGTCCACGTTCACGTACATCACAGTACTGTACAGCCCGAGTCGCCACCACATTCAAAATGGTGGAGCGAATCAAATTCACATGGCCATCGCCGCGGTGGTCTGCATATCCAGCGTTGAATCATCCAAGCCAAAGCCAGATGGAGCACCATGGACTAGAGGGAAGAACCAAGACTCGATGGTACCTTGCAGCCAACCACTTCGGTACGGTACTCCGTCCTTCGTGCGTCTGAAGGATATACCATGGGGACTTGGTGTAGATGCTAGTGAGGTCTGCTCCGCCCTCGGTACCACCCTCCTGAACCAGCCGTCGGTCTCCAACCGAGAGAGATTGAGGAGTAAACGCCACGGACTGAGACTCTCGGTGGGGCGGGCGAACTTTGTGCCATTGTAATGTTCATTTCAGCGAATACATCCATATATTGTGTATGTACTCGTAGTGTGCACAAAATTGGCGATGCTGGAACATGTGACTTTATTCCTCAACTATGTATCACTATCATCCCGTCCTCTACACTTGCCTACTAGAGACTTGCGACGGGCGGCCTTGGGAGAATGGGACGAGAACCTTGGAGTGCCAAAGATGAGACACACGCAGAGTTGATTTGCCATCGTAAATTCCTGGCCCACCCACATTGCTCGTAACTTCATCACTTGATTCAACAACAGTCTACATGTATCACCTCTCACACCAGACCCAAAATGGCTACTACCTACTAAGTACCTATTCGTATCAACCTTCTCTCACAATCAACAAGGCAAACCACATCGTTTCCCAAAATAAAAAGAAAGAAACCCCTCCTTATCCCTACATGCCCATGTTATACAATATACCCTGTCGGCCCGAATGCATTGATTACAATCCCCTTCCACTTCCCACTGAAGAAATCAAATCACGGACAAATCCCGAGATGCAGCCCCGTCCTCCCCATTCCATCGTCTCCCAAGTCCCGGCTCCGATTCAATTCTCCGATCCCTGCTTCATAAGAGTCCACCATCTTTTTTTTTTCTTTCTCTCTCTCTCTCTCTTCTCTCTTCCATACCGTATATGGAAATCCTTGGCAGTAGTACCACTACCATCTACTAGATCATATCCCCTACCACCAACGTACCAAGTGGCGTCCGCTACCCGCGAATCAGCACGGGGGTGACGTGGGCCGAGCGTAGGAGGGGTAAATGGTACAAGTGGGTCCGGCCCGTGTTATGCTCTCCCATCAACGGACAAGGCGAATGGATATCACGATGTGCTCATTGAAGGATGGTTCAATCCATAGTGGACAGGGATCCCCTGCTTACTTGTGGACAAGGGACAAGGCAAAAAGGGTCTACGGGTCCTAGGTCAAGAGGTCCCGGTAAGAGCAAATTACTGATGGATTTTATGCAAGTGCAGATTGACGGAAATGGATCGAGGGTGCCTAAAGATCCATGGCGGAGGGTGGGGGGAGGGATGGTTTTGCAGAAAAGTCCCAAAGATAAGATAATTCCCCTTTTGTGGAAGTGATGAGATTGAATCCTCGGACGGCTCGCTTAGGTGCTGATTGAAATTAATCAAGTCGATTGCTCGGGGGGGGTTGTATATCGCTTGTGGTCCACAGCGCGGAGGTGGAAATAGATATCCGTTGGTAGGTTAGATTGCGGGTGGAAATCTATGTCATAGACTTTGTGGCTTTGTAGAGGACGCAGACCTAGGTTTGTGACCTGCATACTTTCATTTCCTGGAACAGATGGATCATACTATCAATATCCATAGATATCGTAATCAGGATTGATGTAATAGGTCCTCGGCACCGTTCAAATGGGTCGATAAGTTCCGTGAAGATTACTCAGTCAGCTAGGGTGCGTCGACGATGAACTAGCTGCACCTATCCGTCGGAATTGCGCAATATAACATCAGCCCGTGACGCATGGGGCCCCAGTGTACACCACACATGCATAAGGGACTTGCAAAGTACACTCGTGTATTCTTGGGGGGAAGGGGATCGGCAACGCCTACAGCAAGTATGGAGAGCCCTACTGGTAGCACCGAGATCATCGCAATCATCAAGCGTTGCCTGGTACCGAAACGCCGAGAAATCCCCTCTCTTTCTTTCTTTTTTTCTTTCTTTTTTTTCAAGAGGGAGCATCTCGTTTACATCGATCGTCGGCAAATATGAGAAGTCTCTTACGAGTGATAGTAAATGAAAGCTGGTTAAGCGGTCGAGTAACAAATCTTTCATCTCGCCCGAGGGGGGCCTAGTTTCATCAAGCGCTGGTACAACCTCGTGGATGATTGGAAGGTACCTTGTCAGCCGGAAATGCACCACTGTAGTAGCAGTAGTACTTATGGTACTTACTTTTTGGCTGAAATAAGAGGAGATACATGCGTTCAAGTGACATCCATTCTTCTCAAATAGGTACCTCCTATGCTAATCTGACGCTTGACCAACGGAGTCAGCCCGTCCCGGTCTCTCACGATTGCGACCCGTCAGCGATCAAGACCCGGGCATTCCAGATTCACTACTCTGGATTCTACTTTAAATCTCCCTTGTCATCAACGTCGTATTTTCCTTTTTCACACAGCAACGCTCTCGGACAGACGGAACCGGAGCTGGAAAATTTAACCCGTGAATTTTCCAAATCAAGTCTCTCCTTTTCGGAGGTATCCATCGGACAATGGAGGTTAATTCAGTGTCCAGAGATGCCTTTGCACGTGTCTTCAAACGCTGTCCACCCGATGGTGGGACTTGACATGCTCACTTATCCACGAGGGTGAACTTTGTCTTGTTTCACTCTATTTTTTGATTAATTTCTTGTCCTTTTTTTTTTAGCCCCCTCATCTTGAGATATTGGGAAGTTGACCGCGGACTGAATCAGGTGATTCGCGATTCTGCACCACTTCTAGGCTTCCATACTGGAAGGATTTGAGTCAAGAGAATATCAATCACACATCACACTCTTCCACGGTCTATCATTCAGGCTACCTTATTTTCTAGTCGCAGAGACAATTTTCTTTTTTTTTTTTTTTTAAAAAAAAAAAACCAACAGTATCTCGCCACGCCGGCGGTGTCAACTCATAGTCACATCACCATGTACTTACCGACACGACGACTTGCCTCAGTTTTCACGAGATCTAAACCACACGCGGCCGACGAGCCGGGCGCAAACAGCAAAACCGCACTGCGGGCGCTGGGCTGGTCCCGCAACCTCCTCCTTCTCCTCTTTCTCCTCCCCGCGGCCGTGCAACACAAAATAACCTCGCATTGCATTTGTCCCGAGAGAAGATCGACTGCACGTTGAATCTTGCCTGTGCTTTTCTTTTCTTTTCTTTTTTCCCCCCTCTTTCCCTTTCCCCTTCCCTTCCTGTTCATTTTCCATTTTCCAATTTTTTGTGTCTTCTTCCCCCGGTCCTGGTTCCCACTCTGGCGCCGTCTCTTACGGGCGCCAAGTGGTGCACACTAGACCGAGTCTGGAGTGATCCCCGAGTTGAGGTAGGATTGAAGGGAAGTTGAGTCCAGCAGGGCCCGCGACTATGCCCAAGTGGTTCGGACCTGACTTTTGTTATCCTTGCTGGTCCAGTCATCGCCATGTCTGCTCTCGGCCGCCTAAAGTGGTACAGACGGCAGATACGAGGTACACACCCATACAGGCATCACCGGTTCGTCTTGTTGTGGCCCGTCATTTGATGGTTGCCACCATCTGAGAAGATTGGATGGAGGGCCGAGGAAGGTGAGGGATCTCCGTCGTCAGAGAGATCGATTCGAGAATCACGTGCATTGAAGGAAATGGGACATTTGCTGGGCGATGGACGACATGTACAATGATGATAATATTTTTGAGACCATTTCTACTCAAGTAAGCAAAGTCTGTAGTAGTACTGTTGGTATGTAGTTCTGGCTACGACTAGAGGCTTTATTTCCACCAATTTGGTCCCAAGATACAAACATACGAGAAGCAAGAACCAACTATTCAGAAATGATACAGATATATCGGTACCAAGGGTCTCGAATCAAAAGAGCAATCGCTCAAGTAGAAAATCATCAAATCCTCTCAGAGTATCATATTCCGCCCTCGACGCCTCACCAGTGTCAGTCTCTCCCGGAAGATAGAACAGCCGCCCAAGGCGAAAGAGGATTCCACAACTTCCACTCAAAGCCCACAAATCATCACCATCACTCCAGTCGCAAGGGGGGACAAAAACCCTCTCCCCCCTTGCTCGAATCTTCGTGGACATCCATATGACTTCTCTTGAATCAGCAAATGCAAACGATCTTCCGGTTGGTGTTCTGGCTGCTCCTGGCTTCTCGGAACGGTGGCCTAGGTGTAACCTCACCTGGATGACAGATGACTGTGGTTGGACCTTTACACCCCCCCAAGCACACACTTAGCTCGTAAGCTTCTCTTCTCCAGAACGGAGACGATGCCCTCGCACAGGCGTTGGTCAGTGCCCAGTGTCCACTCGATCCACTGGACCTTTTTTTTTCCTCCACCCGCTGCCAAACCTGCCAACTGCAACGACCGACGGAGCTGCAGGCGCCCGCCGATCGACGATCCGACCGGGTGTATGACTGGCGGTGGGCTGCACCACGTAGCGCACCGCCAAAGTGGGCGTAGCGTAACGGAGGAGGAGGGGGGGGGGGGGTTTCTATTCGATCTCTACTTCCAAAGGGAGACGATGGTGACGTGCTTTTTTTTTTCCACTGATGTGGAGGTGGGAGAAGGATGGATGTTGAGCCGATTCTTGCCATGTCCGTGGGCGAAAGAAGGGCTAGATTCAGCAGACCGAGGTGAGTCTTTTCGTCCACTGACAAAAGGTATAGGACGGACTCGGTCGAAGGATGTGATGCGAGGAATTTCACCGCCAGTTGGCCAAACTTGGTTTTTCCCCCCTCTCTCCTCTCTCTCTCTCCTTCTTCCCCGGCGGTTGCTGACTTTCTTTTCGTTCTGGTCTACTTTTGTTTTGTGCCCAATTCTCAGTTTTATTTTTATTTATTTGGATTTGTGTTTACCAGTTGTTGATTATTGTTTAATTCTTATCGCTGTCTTTACCCCCCCCTTACGCGTAGACGTGGCACCAGATCAGTCACGTCTTTCGTCCCCGGGACAGCATTGGAGAAAGGGGAAAAAAAGATGAAACTGTGGAATCCTCGTCAAACGCCCGTCTTGGGTCTAGCCTACGCCCACTCACTCTCCATTTCAAGATTCAGAGCCACTCAAGAGAATCAAACTAAAACACAAGTAAGCCCGCTAGTCTTCGAGACTAGAACACTCCCTAGCACATGATCTTTCCAAAACAGCGCTCCTTTCCTGCGAACATTATGACCCAAAGACAGAGAGAGAGAGAGAGCGATACCTTTCTATGGCGCGGTGCGGCGCGCGCGCGTGCGTGGGCTCTGACTCGCGTATTGGTTGATCTGAACCCACGTAGATACCGAACCCTGATTCGTCCGGATCTACGTACTTGCGATATAGGAAAGTTATATATACCTTTCATTGTTGGCTCGTCGCTGCCAAGTGGTAAATCTGTGTAATTTGAATCAAGCTCGAGGTTCCATGATGTGATTGGTCACGAGAGTGTTGCAAAATCTCCCTCGATGAATACCTCGTAGGAGGGAGGAATAGATCTCCGATTGGACTTGGGCAGCGCAGGTGTATGGTCTTTCAATGCCCGTCTGTGCGCTCAAGGTGGGAGTCGTGCTGGAATAGTGGACTGTGGATGCGTATGCTTATCAACTGGTACAGTACATACTACTGCATATCATGCTCTGATATCAAGGTAAGAGCTAGGGAGTACCAAAGAGACTGCCGTATTCGACTAGAGAATAATGCACATGACAGGTGTAAGCGTAGTGGAAGATCAGAGATCGGCAACGTCAGTAGAGGAGAGGAAAGACCCGATTGTGAACCGAGCTGAGTCGGGGAGCTAGTGGGTCTCCACCTTGGCGAGTACAGTACATCCAATATTGCACAGTGTACAATGTACATCGTACAGTTAACACCGGACAGTATAGGTATCTGTGTGACATTCGAGCAGACAAGGCTGTCAGGTACAGCATCTGGAGATGGATCGTGGGAGCAAAAGACTCGAGCCCAGCAGACATCCAGGAGTCAGTTGCGAGACATGAATTCTTTTTCTGCAGGTGGGCAGCACAGGGAAACGTAGTTTACCGCCTACCTACAGTCTCAGGCAAGGGTTGACAAGTGTCAAGCATGAACTTGGTGGATTGACCTCTTAGGACTGTCACATGTACATCGCGTACACTGATTATCGTGCTGTTTAATCGTGCTAGTGTGAAAAAGCTCCAGTACCCGAGTACAGTATATACATTAGCCCCGAGACCAGGAACAAGTCCTATGATTTGCCTCTGACAAGTGACATAAATGTCGGTCAACCTGGTCGTCTCAAGCTTCAAATCACCACTCGTATAAACCACAATCGTATTGGACGAAGTAGAGCTGAATTGCCACAGCCAACCCTCAGAGTTGTACCAGACACTTTGTTGACCTGTAGGTCTTCTCCACATGAATGGGGTCTTTCAAATCATATCCCAGGCCCTCCCCAACGCCCAGTCTCAAAGGTTCATCCCAGTCTATTCACTCTCCACCCCTTCCCCCTCAACAAGAATACCGAGTGCCTGATATGCAGACTTGCAAGATTATCTCGCAGTAACCCTACAGACCGAGTCCAAACTCCGCGGACATTGAAGTCCCAGTACCTTGCACATTCTGTACATCCAATACTTCTTCAGCGGAACTTTCTGCACAGAGTACATACAGTTACACACTTGTTCCCGACATGATGCATACATACTTGATCCACCCAGAGAGCTTCTGCCGCTTATCTCTGACACTGTCCTGCCTCACCGTCTCTTCCTCCTACCTATCCGGTATAGTCGCTCCAGCTGGAAGTTTAAAGATTGGTCCCAAAGTGTCTGTGGAACTTTCTTTGGATTCTTTTTTTTTTTTTTACTTTTTTTACTTTTTTATTTTGATCTCGATTCTGTTTTCTCCCCACCTAAGCCATTGAACAAAGAATGTCCCAGAGTCAATTCTGCAGCCAGCGAGCAGATGGCAGGGTACAGGGATCTTCAAAGCAGCCAGCAGCCAGCAGCCAGCAAGTAACAGCGGAGCCTTGTGCGTCTGCAGTCTGCATCATGATCATGTACGTCGATAGAGGGGAGGGACAATGGTGTATGGTAAACAGTACAGTGAACCCTCTCCCTACCATGTAATATGTACATGATGCACGGATCATTATTATCATTCTCCCCGGTTGGCCCATGTCTATACAAGCTGGTCCTCTACAGTCCAAAATCCACACTGTGTCAGTGTCACTGCCACTGCACGGGGCTACCTCTCCTCTGGAGGTTAGGCTTCGTCTTGTCTCGTCTTGTCTCGCCTCACCACATTCTCCCAGTATGACCCAATGAGTTTAGGCTCCAGGTTTAAGGTATCAGTGCTCTCTTCTTCACCAATGAATTGTAACTTTTACTTTTTTACCTCTTTTTTTTTAAAAAAAAAAAAAGGAGCGCCCATTACTTTCTGGTTTTGATTGTTTTCATGGAAGCCAAGAGGGATTTGATGGGCACGAGGTCGTCCCTTTGATGAGGCTTGTAGAATATCCGAGCGCTAGGTTCCCTCTATCTCTCCTCTCTGTCTCTCTCTTTCTCGCTCCCAACGATCCCATCTTTTGCTCCAAGCGAGCATTGATATGCTATGTTAGACTTAAAGTTCCTCCCTGCTCAGCCCTTAGGCTTGGGCGGTGGACTCACCGCCACTTTCTTAATTTTGCGAATCCGGAAGGAGAGATTGTCTCGAGTATTGTAGAGCGAAGGGGAGGCAGAGATCGACGATACTTCACCATACAAGGACTACGATGTGCCTAAGCTCTGCTTATCCATATCCCGACTCAGGCTCAAGAGTTCGCGTGGCGCGGAGATTTTGTTTTTCTTTTCAGCAAGATGAGGAAATGGGAAGGGAGGGGATCGGGACTGAGCTTAAGATAGAATTTAGCGCGCGGTTGGACTGCATAAGGTAGATCTTTTATATATGGATCATGAGACTTTCAACTTTGAAATTGATTATTGCTTGTTTGATGCCCACCAGTCCTGTGCTAGACGTACAGCTTGCTACATCTTCCGCAGTGTTTCGAGGGCGCGTAGTTATGCAGTATCTAGTATACTAGTAGACTTGGACTAGACATCGTGGACCTTTGTTTTTTTCCCCCAAGTGATGATTCTCAGCACTATCGGATTGATGACTGATCAAGTTTAGGGGGAGGGGAACTGATCAAGCTACTATATATCAAAATCTATCTGAGATAAATGAGGAATTGTGAGGTTCTATTATTCTCCCTTGCTTATCTTAATCTTGTTGTTGCTTATCTTAATCTTGTTGTTGCTTATCTTAATCCTGTTGTAATCTTGTGAATAGACAATGCACATTTCTAAACACGCCTTTTGATCGCAGCTCATACCTATCAATTAGGCAGTGTTTCACTATCCAGCAAGTTCAAAATGCGTTGAAAATGGAATGAGCGGATCAGCCCCCTGGCACCAAAGCCCATTTTGTGTATTTTATGGAGAAATCTGGCATTGGACTGGATGGATGCAGTGCACATTCGTGTGGCAAGATGCACCTGCTTACTACAGCTGTCTGGATCAAGCAGCACGCGTGATCCATATACCGGCTGATGCATGGAAGAATTTATGTATATGTGTATGTGTGTGTGTCTACACGGATTTATGTACCTTGCAGATTCTAGCATGCAGTGGAGGACGGGGACATCAGATCAAAGTCACTTTCTAAACGGTTGAGAGATGACCTTGATGGTTGCTTGGAACGCTTCATCAGATTCAGACCTCGAAGAGTGACTGGTCAAAACCCCCGCAAGAATCAATCTTGTTGAGACGCAAGCAATAAGGTTAAATTCTATCCATATTGTTGTAATCATACATAGGTAATCGCTGTCATCATACCCAGGGTATCCCGGTCCATCCCTCAATTCCCGCATGCAATCTCCGTCAAGATGACCATTCTATATACATTCAAATCCCCATCAAATCATGTCACATATACAAAAACTTTGTCATTCGTTTGGAATATCCCCCAAATATTCATGAGCAGACTCAACGCCCTCCACGTCTTTATCAGCCGAGCCACTCATTCCGGAGTTGAGGTGCATGGCAGAGGCATCGATGTTGAAGGTGAAGATTAGGGCGTCGCTTCAGCGCATTGGCACCCTTCATCTAATTCTTTGCGGCGAGCGCAAACACCTCTTGCCATATGTCAAGCCATTGCTGCTGTTTATAAGACAGTGGCTTGTGTGGATTGCGGAATGTAGATGCCAGTGTGTCACGCAGGCGTGAATTGAGAATCTTCAAGGACAGCATCGATTTCCAATTGTGGGTTGCAAAGCGGATGCGATTTGCATCAATCGAGATCACACCGGAGTAAAGCTGAAGACGTTCATATAAGAATCAAAATTGATGCAAGCCGTGAAACGAGGAAGAAAGGGAGGGAGAGAGAAAGGGGAGAAAAAAGATGAGAAGGGAAAGCTGCAGGACAGAATGAAGAGCTTACCTTGAAGTCAGCTTCACCGCAAAGCAGGGCAATGGCAAAGTCGTCGACCGCACTCGTATCATGCGCATTGAGATTTCGGTTCTTGGCTTGCATGATATGGTAGTACGAAAGCCATTTGATCGCGGAGTCGGCACGCTTGTTGATGGAGGTCGGATGCAGCGTGACAGTTTGGTTGTTTGCAACATTGCGCCATCCCTTCCCTTCACGGGCGAGGAGTTTCGGGTAGAAACTCCATGCTACGACAGAATTGACGACGACATCATTACCGCTGTTCAGGTCATGCTGCTCGGGAATCGTGAAGAATTGCCGGTTGCGGTTGGAGGAACGTGCTCTGTAGAAAATCATTCAGAACGGGGACCTCGCATATCAAGTGCATAACGGGGAACAAACCTATTCAAAGCCATCTTTTGTGCAGCGTCAAGGGTGATGAGACCGCCGTCTGCGATCGAGACAACCAATTGCATCTTGACGTCCTCAATACTGAGCAGCGTCTGTGGACTGAGGCAATTTTTCCTGCAAAAAGAGAATTCACTCATGCCTGGAGTGGTTTTGGCACGCTTCCAGCAACAGTATGCGTTGTACACGGTCAACAGATCAGAATCACCTGGTGAATGTCAGCGCCAAATAATTTCTTGCAAATAAAGAAACAACAAACGGATGAATCACCTCTTTGGAAAGAATTACGCGCGGAGTCTCGCTGAGAGTTCGAGCCCATGGTATTGACGAATGGAGATTTGGAGGAAAGAATGGCCGCGATCGTGACGGCGGCGTCGAGGCACTTGAAGAACGCTCCATGGATGATCAATTTGCCGAGGAAGACATCAAGAGGGAGTTTAGCCAGCTGTGAGCCCAATGGAGTCAAGCTCTCGTTGCTGGTAAGGGCCTTGACTTCCTTGAGGGAGTCGATTGCCCGACGGATATTTTTGGAGGACGGCGGGTCAAGCGCCTCAGTAAGGGTTTGCTCCACCTCTCCCAGTTTACAGATCTTCACTCTTAGCACGAGGTCTTGCAAGGATAAGCGAAGCATCTCGGGTGTCTGTTGCTCGGCAAGCAGACTGTCGTGACGGAATTTGGTAAATAAGTGGAAGCATATGCCGTTCTGCACACGACCTGCACGACCTCGACGCTGCTTGGCATTGGCTCGAGAAATGAATGATTCGACAAGGCGAGAAAGCTGCCGTCGTTCATCGAAACGCATCATTTTCTCTTTCCCAGTGTCCACGACCGCAGTGATGTCGGGAATCGTGATTCCTGTTTCCGCGATGTTGGTGGCGATCACAATCTTTCGGAACCCGTCGGCGGGCACATTGAACGCCTTCTCTTGATCTTCGCTAGCGATGGACGAATGCAAGGCGTGCACAATCCAACCCGACTGGAAGGTTGGCTCGGAGAGGATTTCATCATTCAGACGACGGATTTCAGCCAGACCAGGCATGAACACCAAAATCGCCTTGCTGTATACTTCCATTTCGGGCGCAGTGGCAATTTTCAGGAGCAACCTCTTGATAAGTTGGTAGTCCATACGGTACTCATCGAATCTTGAAATGGTCTCTTTGGTTTGCTTCGAGTACCCATCCAGACTAGCCTGCAATCCTCCAGTGTTCTCACCGGTAGTGTCGGAGATCTCATCGGCATCATCTTGCATCACGGGATTCGGCTCGTCCTCCAACAAACGGTATTTCGTCATTTCAACCGCATCTTCAAGATACTTCATCTCAACGGGGAACGTACGACCCGGGATGTTGAGGATGGGAACACCTCCGAGATAATTTGAGAATCGTTGCGCGTCGACCGTGGCTGACATGAGAACAAGCTTCAGATCCGTCCGCTTCTGCATCAGCCGGCGGAGAACGACCAGAAGAAAGTCGCTGTCAATTGTCCTTTCGTGAACTTCATCCAGTACCACATGTGTAATGTCTTTGAAGTCATCTGGTCTCTCAAGCATTCTCACAACTACACCGGTAGTTCTGGGAGATGTCAGCACAGAATAAGGAAGAGAAAATCAAGGGGACAAGGGAGACTTACGCATATACCAGACGAGTGGCTGAGCTGACCTTACTTTCCAGTCTCACAGCGAAACCAATGAGGGACCTGTTCGTTCCCACATCGTTTTTGTTCTCTCCAAGTTCTTCACTCACACGCCGGGCTAGAGATATCGCGGAAATCCGACGAGGCTCAGTCACGTAGACTTTGCAATGCCGACCATTGAGCATTTCGTGTTCCAAAATGTAGGAAGGAATCTGTGTACTTTTTCCACTGCCAGTCTCACTGCAAATAATAAGGGCTTGGTGCGTTTCCAAGGTGCTCAAAATGTCCTCCCTGAAGTTCCAAACAGGAAGGTTCATTCGACCTTGCATCATGCGTTGAAAAGCCGGAGTAGCCGCTTTGGCCAGCCAGATATCTTGGAGCTGTTCAATCTGGCCGAAATAATCGCCACGCGCGGAGCCTTTCAAGGGACTGCCAGGCTTGCTTGCGGTACCATTTCTTTTGCGGAAATTGTCCAGTAGCACGACATCATCCTCAATAGTAGTCTGATTTTCGTCAACGAGACGCTTCAAATCTTTGATGGTAGCTTTATCAATAGCGTCCTCCTGCTTTTTCTTCATATTCGAGAATTCTGTCCACAGGTCACGCCAAATTGCCGGAATCCGCAGATAGGCCTTGCCTTCTTTCGAGCTCATTGTGAACAGGATAAACAGGGCTAGCGTCGACACGTAGCCTTCAGCCTGCTGCGCATCTGATGTTACAAGAGTGTCCATTGAAATGAAGGTCACCATCGAATTCGATTTGTGGGTAACTGACTCGACTGCCAGGGGGAATGGTGTTTCTTGAGGTTTAGACCAGCGAACTTCCAACGCCTTCCGACATTGATGGCTGGATGTTGAGATATCCTGAAAAACAACTTTGCAGGCCGAGTCTCGTGCTCTGCAAGATTCTTCCAAGACTCTCCGCGGGCTTAGACCGGAAGTTTTCCCAAAATCGCGAATCGTGAATTTGGTCTCAATGACAGGTGGTGGAAGGCCCAATATTGATTCGTCGTTGGCTTCAGCCTCGAACATGTCTCCAAGAAGACCGGCGGCGTCATCATCCGCATCTAAGCTGTCACCGTCGGTGGTAGCCTCGCCACTTTCCTTCGCGGTGTCCACAGGTGGTTGGGGTTTTTTCCTCGGCTCCGTGGGGCGCTGTATGAAGGTTGCGTCCTTCCTGAGCTCGCTGAGTTTTGACCTCCACATGAACTCCGCCTCTTGCGCCTCAAAGAGCACATCCCTTTCGATTTTAGCAGTCTTACGCTGCAACCTTGCGATCGTGGGATCACCCGACAACTCTGTAGTGGGTCCACGAGCTTTCTTGCCCTTACCGGGGCGATCGAATAAATCGGGCTGAAGGCCATACAACCTTGTCTGTAGATCTAACCACTCCGTCACCATTTCGTCGGGGTCAACAGAACTATCTGAGTCATATGAGATCGGTGTGGAGATCTTTGCGGCCTTCCAGTCGGCCTGTTTTTTGCCCTGTGGATGGCTATTTTGAGGCTTAGGAGAGGACGGCCTGGAGAGGCCCAAGTCTGACAGTAGTTAGCGTTCTGCATCCAGCCAAATCAATTCAGAGCCATTTCTTACCACTCATCCACGAGGTGACACTGTCCTCGTCCTTGAGGGACCGTCCTCCTGTCTGAGTGTACGATGGGAGATCCTCCTTGTTACTGTGCATTGCCAGCCACTCCAAAGCTTCATCCAAATTCCACGCAATGTCGCGACCGCTTGTGGCAGGAGCGCCTGCAAAGTATGAGAGGACATGCTTCAAGGCCTCCGTAGTCCGTTCGGATGAGAATCCAAGCTTGAGCAGCGTTTCCTGTAACGTCCAAAGCCTCCCGTAAAGCTCTTCTTCGGGACCGACGGACTTGGTGTTGATGCTTCTGGCACTGGACAGAAGGTATTCATGTTCCTCGGCACTAGCGAGACCAAGAATGCGGTCTTGAATATCGCTCGGAAGCCATTCGAGAAGACTCAACGAAACTGCTTGTTGCCGAAGAACTCGTTTTTCAGTCTCCAACTTGGTCGCTTGACGCGCAGCATCGCCTTTGCACTTGGCTGAGTATTTATCAACAAAGATCTGCAGTTCTGCTTCTTCCAGATGTTTCTCCAGCTCCTC
This sequence comes from Penicillium sp. PF2412A, assembly GCA_023626555.1. NCBI lineage: Eukaryota > Fungi > Ascomycota > Eurotiomycetes > Eurotiales > Aspergillaceae > Penicillium > Penicillium sp. PF2412A. The sequence continues at coordinate 175,462 of JAMAHA010000001.1, forward strand.
CGGGGTGTAATTGTGCAGTGCAGGGCCGGCCGTGGATTGCTCTGGGATAACCTCAGCAGTTGAGCCATTGTCCGGATGTGAGACTTGCGTGTCTGTCTGGGATGTCGCTGGTGAGTCGACAGCAGTTGTGGCGGGAGTGTCGGCAGTGCTATCGGGCTTGGGCTTCGAGGGGACGGAGACTGTTGCAAAGCCTCGAGCTGGGTTGGATGGGGTCTTCTTTTTCTTCTTGTTGTTGGACGGCATGATAGCAATCACGTCCTCGAAGGATGGCTCGCACGGTCTAACAAAACGTCAACATTTAAAGACTCGCTTGAAACAGCCAGAGTCAGCCTCCTAAGAGCGTTGGTGAAAGTTGGAGAAACGAGAAGCGGCCATGGCTGGTTGAGCGGCGGAGAATGCAGCTGCCCACACAAAACTCTTATGACAGCATCCGGCCGTCTCAGCCCACTTCAACACGACTTCATTCCTTCCCTTCTTCCATCCACCCCTATATACTCCTCTCCCCCACGTTGACCTCTGATCATGGATCCAATTCCATGGGATCAGGTCAAGTCTGGGGATCTGGATGCCTTGCGGGTCGCACTTCTCTCAAGTTCGACCTCGCGAAGGCTCCGGGCCCTACAGGAACTTCGCGACAAGAGCGGTAAAACTTTCTCCATCCCAAGTCCATATTTTTACCGCCTTGATTGATACTGATCATCGATGTGAAAAGAAGTCGACTTGTCTCCTGAATCTCAAAAGGACGTTCTTGCACTGCTCTTTCTGACATATCCTCTATACGTCGACCGACCGTCCCGGCAGGCCGTTCAGCAATGTCTCTCTTCCCTCCTCCGCACTCCGAATGGCTCCGATCATCTCAAGGACGTGACCGAAAAGTTGAAGAGCGAGGCCGCAAAACCGGGTCTAGCGTCTAACTCCGGCTTTGTCCTGTTAGAATGGTGCTGCGCTGTTTTGCAACAAGTCAGCGAGCGTGCCGATGCGCCATTGGCCAGTGTCCTCGACCTGATTTCCATTGACGCCAAAGCATTGGAAAATTGCTTCAGCCATACCCCCAAAGCTTCAGTCAGACAATCAGCACTCCGGGTCACTAGACGAGCTTTGCGCGCCGCTTTCTCTTGCGAGGCTTGGGGCGAGGAAGCGTGTCGCCAGTCCATTGCCCGGTTGACCACCGAAGCAACGGCCGGTTACAAGAATGTGCTATTGCTTGGTGTCATTTCCGGTGTCTGTGCTCGACTGTCGGCTCGCAAGGCAATCCTTGAGGAGGTCAAGAAAGATATTCTGGGCTATTATGTGAAAGAAGTGATCAGCTCAAAGGTGGCAGTGCCTGCTCACGTGGCCAGTGGGCTGTCGGATTTCTTTTCATCGTTCATCACACACGAGGACGTTGTGAACGAGTTGGTGCCTCCCATGGAAAAATCTATGTTGAGAGCACCTGAAGTGATTATGAACGGAGTAATTCCACCGCTATGTGCTTCGTTGCCTGAGGATATTGACCTCTCAGAAGTCTTACAATCCCGTCTCTCGAAACATCTGCTGGCTAGCATGAAGTCAAACAATGCGACTATTCGACAAGGTGCAGCTGATTCATTCGGAGCCCTCGTTTCACGCTGCAAGACAGACACGTTGGTGTCAAAGATCGCCAATGAGCTTCTCAGTCCTCTAAAGACACAAAAAATTACGAGCCCCGAACATCGTGTCGCTTACTCACAAGCAATTCTCGCAATTCCGGCGTCTGCGGGAGTATCTACTGAGATCGTTCAAGGACTTTGTCCCGTGTTCACTCGAGAGTCCAATGAAGCTGCTCTGGAAGAGGAATTGAAGGCGTTCTGCGCACACGTTTCTTTCCTCATCAAGTCATCTGTCAAGATTGCTGAAGATGTGACTAGTGCAGTGACCAAAGGAGTTTCTGACAAGAGAATCCCGTTCAGAAGAATATGGCAGCTGAGAGTGGGAGAAATGCTTTGGAACTCTGACGTTGGCTCCCTCAAGACAGCTGAGATCGAGCCACTGCTTGCCAAGTTCCTGTCCAAGATGAAGGATATCTTCGTGGAGGTTGCTGCGAACCCTCTGCCGTCTGCGCAAAGTGGCGCCCTATCATCTGCCTATATCTTCCTCGCCGTGTTCCGGCGTGTGTCAAATATCGAAGGCTCGGACAAAGCGCTCTGGGACGAGAAGGTCACGCAAGCGATGACAATGGGCGCCAAGCCTTCCTTCCTCCTTAATCCTCGGGCTTATTCGAAGGTCACTTCTTCTGCAGAGACGCAATGGCTCGGTCGAGCCTTGGCTGCCGTGACGGCTGGTTCTACCTTCAGACATGTCGATGATGCAGCGAAGACAGCATGGGCTCAGGCGCTGATTTACGTCATCACTGGCCCAACACTAGAGACGGCCCATCGCCAAAGTGCCGTGGCTACATTGGCCTCCATTGTTCTTCAGGATCTCAAGTTGATAGGCCGTATCATGACAAACGCACTCTGGACTTGGCTTTTGGCCTTCAGGACGGCAGAGAAGGAGTCTGCCGCATCTTTCGCCGGGCCCACTAGCGAAAGCTTACTTCACTTGGTCTTGAGAGGGTTAAATCCTTCACCCAAAGCAAGAGAAGAAAATAATGTCGACCTTTCAGCACTGGAGGGTCAACTTATTGACCTTCTTGTCCTCGGGCGTTCAGTGATGATACCTAATTGTTCGTGGATTGACTTATGCCTAGCAACTGGCGTTGATCCTGGAAATCTCGTCCGTACTCATCCCGGTGATTGCATCGATCGACTGGTCAATGTCACCACCGATCCCTTGCAGTCAGCAGTGCCCAATGTCAATGAGGCAGTCTGGAGCGCCGCGGGGGATTTGGCTTTTGTCGCACCCGATGTCATGGTACCACGAATCGTTGACCAGATTAAGAAGGACCTTGATGGAGGTCGCCTGGCGAGATTCACAGCTACGGATGCAGCCATCGCTCGCACTCCTGAAGGAACTACATACATTGATGTTTTGAGCAGCAAGTCGAAACAGCCCGTGTTCGATAAGAACACGAAAGACTATGACACTTTGAAATGGGAGCAGGAGCTGCGCGCTCAACTGGCTGAGAAAAAGGGCCAAAAGCCCAAGAAGCTCACTCCTGAAGAACAGTCGAAGGTCAATGCTCAACTCAAGAAAGAATCAAAGATTCGTCAAGAAGTCCATGAGGAAGTCAAGCGTATTGAACGTGGAGCTGGATTTGTTCAAGGTCTAGCCAACAGTCCTGCAAGCGATGCTGAAGGATGGATCAACGAGGCTGTAGGCTGCTTGCTCTCTCTTTCCAGAGCTGGCGCCGGGCTCTTCGTCGGCGACACAGTCTCTCGAGCCTACGTTGCCTGTTCCGACAAGTTGTCTTTGCGGCTTGCCACTACTCGACCTTTCATTGGAATTGCAACCCTTCGCGCCATTGGCAGCACAAACTTGCCTGCAGAAATGGAAACAGAGCATCTCGGTCAACTTGTTACCAGGATAATGTATCGCTTGCGGTTTGCATCTGAGCAACGCCCGCTTGACACTCCTTCGCTCGCCTATATTCTCCCCCTGATCTTCATCATTCTCAGTCAAAATGGTATTGAAGAGGTGAAAGGTGAACAAGAAGGTGAGCAAGTGCTTCTTGCTGTCGAATTCTTGTCATTCCATACCAGTTGCTTCGCGGACGTGCGACTACCTCGTGCGGAGGTTTTGCAGCATCTTCTCTCGGGCATGCAAAGGTATACACAGCATTACAAATTGTTCAAGGACACTCTGTTTGATTTTTGCCGTTGTATCTCAACCACCATCACTACCGAGGAACTTCAAACACTCTTGCAAGGCACTATTGTTTCCGATTCCTCCGTGCGCACCTCTGTGCTTCAGGTCATCGATGCGGAGATTGACCTGACTGATCTTGACTTTTCGGAGCACATTTGGTTGAGCTGTCACGACCAAATTGAGGAAAATGTCGAGCTTGCCGAGGCCATCTGGGATGAAAACGGCCTAGAAGTGGATGAAGATGCTTATCCCAAAATCGTCAAATACTTGGATTCTGAGGATTACCAGCTCCGTAGCGCTGCGGCGCGGGCTTTAGCTCATGCCATTGAATTTGACAAGGGCAAGTTCGATGGGATCTTGTTTGACCTGGAGGCCAAGTACTCAGAGGAGGTCAAGCCCAAGGCGCCGGAAAAAGATGCCTATGGCATGCCGAAGAAGATTGAGAACGCCGACAATTGGGTTGCCCGAAGCGGAATTGCATTGTCTTTCAACGCCATGACCAATCTCTTTGAGGGTGAGCAGATCATCAATTTCTTGCAGTTCCTCATTGAGCGTGGTCCTCTTGTCGATAAGAACTCGTCTGTGCGAGCTCAGATGGCAGAGAGTGGCAAATCCGTCATTGCCGAAAGGGGCCAACAAAAGGTTGAGGAGTTGATGAAACTTCTTGAGACTGTGTTGGAAACGTCAGACAAAGCAACTCAAACTTCAGATCTTTTGAACGAGGCGGTTGTCGTACTCTACGGTGCACTAGCCCGTCATTTGCAGGCTGAGGACCCTCGGCTTCAGACGGTCGTCAACAAGCTTCTTGCGACATTGCCAACACCCTCGGAAACCGTACAATCTGCAGTTTCCGAGTGTCTACCCCCTTTGATTCGGCTTTCTGGCCCCAAGACCGCCGACTACGTGCAGCAGATGTTGGATTCGCTTCTCAATGTCAAGGACTATGCCACTCAGCGTGGAGCCGCCTACGGTCTGGCTGGTATTGTCAGTGGTAGAGGCATCTCCACTCTGCGTGAATTCCGCATTATGAGCCTTCTCAAGGAGGCTTTTGAGAACAAGAAAGAAGCACATCAGCGACAGGGGGCCTTGTTGGCATACGAACTCTTTGCTTTCGTTCTTGGCCGTACTTTTGAGCCTTACGTTATTCAACTCGTTCCTCAGCTACTTGCCGGTTTCGGTGATCCGAGCATTGATGTTCGCGATGCTTGTCTGGATGCTTCGAAGGCATGCTTCCAGAACCTTAGCTCATATGGTGTTAAGCAGATTCTCCCGACTCTTCTCGACGGTTTGGACGATACTCAGTGGCGTAGTCAAAAGGGCGCTTGCAACCTCTTGGGAGCCATGGCGTATCTTGATCCTCAGCAGCTTGCTGCCAGCTTACCCGACATCATCCCACCTCTCACCGTTGTACTGAACGACACCCACAAGGAAGTCCGCAATGCTGCCAACCGCAGTCTGCAACGTTTCGGAGAGGTCATCAGCAACCCCGAGGTCAAGAGCCTGGTGAACGTACTCCTGAAGGCACTCAGCGATCCAACCAAATACACTGACGAGGCGCTCGATTCACTCATCAAGGTCTCTTTCGTGCACTACTTGGATGCGCCATCTTTGGCTCTAGTCGTTCGAATTTTGGAGCGTGGTCTAGCTGATCGCTCTGCCACCAAGCGCAAATCTGCTCAGATTATTGGCAGCTTGGCTCATCTTACAGAGCGGAAGGATCTGATTGCGCACCTACCAATTATTGTTGCTGGTCTCAACATGGCTATTGTTGATCCTGTTCCAACCACTCGAGCAACTGCTTCCAAAGCTCTGGGTTCACTCATTGAGAAGCTTGGCGAAGACGCATTGCCTGATTTGATCCCCAACCTGATGAATACTCTCAAGTCAGACACCGGTGCTGGTGATCGTTTGGGATCTGCACAGGCACTTTCGGAGGTTCTTGCTGGTTTGGGTACCACCAGACTTGAGGAGACTTTGCCTACCATTCTCCAGAATGTGTCGAGCTCGAAGCCTGCCGTTCGTGAAGGCTTCATGACTCTGTTCATTTTCTTGCCCGCTTGCTTTGGCAACAGCTTTGCCAACTACCTCAGTAAGATCATTCCTCCTATTCTTGCTGGTCTTGCAGACGACATTGAGTCGATCCGAGAGACTTCTCTGCGCGCCGGTCGCCTTCTCGTCAAGAACTTCGCGACCAAGGCTATTGATCTGCTTCTGCCTGAGCTCGAGAGAGGCTTGGCGGATGACAGCTATCGCATTCGTCTCAGCTCCGTCGAGCTGGTTGGAGATCTGCTCTTCAGTCTCACTGGTATCAGCGGTAAGTCCGAGGCAGACGAAGAGGAAGAAGAAGCCACTCAAGCTGGCCAGTCGCTATTGGAAGTTCTTGGAGAGGAGCGAAGAAACAAGGTTCTTTCAGCCCTCTTCATCTGTCGCTGCGATACTTCTGGCTTGGTCAAGAGTGCTGCAATGGCAGTATGGAAGGCCCTTGTCGCTTCACCCAAGACTCTCAAGGAGATGGTATCGACTTTGTCGCAGCTTATCATTCGTCGTCTCGGCTCGTCCAACATGGAACAGAAAGTCATTGCCTCCAACGCCCTCGGCGATCTCATCAAGAAGGCCGGCGAATCTGTGCTCTCTACACTGTTGCCACTGCTGGAGGAGGGACTTCAGACTTCCCCTGACGTGGACGTCAAGCAGGGCATCTGTTTTGCTTTACGTGAGCTTATTACTGCTACTACTCCTGAAGCTCTGGAGGACTATGAGAAGATTCTCATTTCTACTGTTCGTGTGGCTCTTGTCGATAGCGACGAAGATGTACGCGAGGCTGCTGCTGAGGCGTTCGATGCTTTGCAGCAAATTCTGGGCAAGAAGGCCGTGGACCAAGTTCTCCCTTACCTGCTTCACCTGCTCAGAAACGACCAGGATGCCGAACAGGCTTTGTCTGCTCTTTTGACTTTGCTCACTGAGCAGACTCGTGCGAACATCATTCTCCCCAACCTCATCCCCACGCTACTCACACCTCCGATTTCTGCTTTCAATGCCAGAGCACTGGCATCCCTGGCTGAGGTTGCAGGAGGCGCGATGACAAGAAGACTCCCGAACATTATCAACGCTCTCATGGACGGTATTATTGAGACGAATGACGAGGAGCTGAAGTCTGAGCTTGAAGCCGCCCTTGACACCGTCTTGGTGTCCGTAGATGAATACGATGGTCTCAACACTGCTATGAACGTGATGATGACCTTAGTCAAGCATGATGATCATCGCCGCCGAGGCAAGGCCGCCCTTCACCTCAGCAAGTTCTTCCTGGATGCAGAACTCGACTACTCGCGTTACCATCAAGATCTGATCCGCGTCTTGTTAATCTCATTCGACGACAGAGATCAGGAGGTCGTGAAGGCCGCCTGGACTGCTCTCAGTGGCCTCACTTCGCAGCTGCGCAAGGAGGAAATGGAGGTCCTGGCGATTCCGACGCGCCAAACACTGCGCCAAGTTGGCGTCGCGGGTGCGGATCTGCCTGGCTTCAGCCTTCCCAAGGGCATCATGGCCGTCCTGCCAATCTTCCTTCAAGGTCTGCTCAATGGAACAACCGACCAGCGCACACAGTCTGCGCTCGCGATTGCAGATATCATTGACCGCACCGGTCCCAATTCGCTCAAGCCTTTCGTCACACAGATTACCGGTCCCTTGATTCGTGTGGTCTCGGAACGTTCCGTTGACATCAAGTGTAAGCTCGCAAAGTCGTACCTCTACCCCTGGACACAGTCATGCTAATTTATACGCAGGTGCTATTTTCTTCACACTCAACAAGCTTCTGGAAAAGATCCCGCTTGCTGTCAAGCCCTTCCTTCCTCAACTCCAGCGCACCTTTGCCCGTGGTCTTGCCGATTCCTCAAGCGAGACACTTCGCAACCGTGCAGCCAAGGGTCTTGGTATCCTCATCACTCTGACGCCAAGAGTAGATCCGCTCATTGCTGAACTCATCACTGGATCGAAGACCACCGACACTGGTGTTAAGAATGCTATGATGAAGGCTCTTCAAGAAGTGGTGGGTAAGGCTGGGGCGAACATGAGCGAGGCTTCGCGAAATGCTATTCTCACTTTGATTGATGATGACGCGAGTGATGAGACTGACGCTGTTGCCATCACAAACGCCCGACTGCTTGGTGTGCTTGTCAAGGTGATCCCAGACACGTCCGCTGTGCCTCTCATCAAGCATCGTGTGCTCAACGGTCAATTCTCTCATGCGTCCATTCTCGGTCTCAATGCTCTGCTTGCAGAAGCCCCCGCTGTGTTATTGGATAACTTCATCACAGAGACTCCCGGTGCCATCTGTCAGGGTGTCACTCACAAGGACCCGTTCATTTCTGATAACAGTGTCCTCGCTGCTGGAAAATACCTTCTTTCCAGCCACGGCGACCACAGCTTCGAGACACACAAGGCCATCTTTGAGGCCTTGACTTTGGCAATTCAGCCTGGAGGTCCAGTTGACACCCGCCGACTGGCACTTGTTGTCATTCGAACCGTCAGCCGCCTGCATCCTGAGCTGACTCGCCCGCATCTGGCCATTCTTGCCCCGCCTATTTTCGCAAGCGTCAGAGATCTGGTCATTCCTGTGAAACTGGCATCGGAAGCTGCTTTCCTATCCCTCTTCTCTGTTGTGGATGCGGATAGCGAGGTCTTTGACAAATACATGGCGGGACCTGGTGCTTCTCTGCCTCCAGGCCCTAAGCGCAGCATGTCAGACTACTTCAAGCGAGTCGCGATGCGTCTTGCTAACCAAGCACGCGAGCGCAGGGTCGCCGAGGGTGGCGAAGGTGGACTTGGTCTGTCGAATGACGAGGTAGACGATGAAAAGGAGGTCTGGAGTATTGGCAAGGTGGATCTGGGAGATGATTCGTTCGGTGACGACTGATGACTTTGACTTCCATGTCGACAATATTCCAAGGACTTGTCTATCAAGTTTCATTTAGATATACCCTTGGCTTTTCTGATCAATTTTTTCATGTCTATATGTATCGCGTGAAGTTTGCAAAAGTACAACAATTCCGTTGAGAAGTAGGTATGAAGGAACAGCCCCGGTGCTCCTGCAGTGCTACCAGTACGGGCACTCTGCTTTTGTGGCCATATTCTAGATCCAGATCTTTTTTCTACCTGTACAGATCCTAGCTTTGGAAATGCCAGGGATCCCAATTTGGGCTTACATGATTCGGAAGAAAGATATTTGGATTGGGACAGAAGATTCTCTGAAATATATATTTCTTATATAAGTTTCTGTGAATGTTCAGATACAAGTCCCGTCTAGATCCTTGGTAACATCTGATGGATCCATATTTAGTACCCGGGCGGGATAGATGTACGTCCAAATGTTGAGCTCGGGGTGCTACAGAATATATACATTCAGCAGGACCAGTATAGGTTTCCACTTACAAAATCCTCCCCTGGGTGGATGTTCAGCGTAGATCACTCAATGAGAAAACAAACAAGAAAATCCACTACGTGAGAACAAAAGTCTCGTCAAGGGTACATTTGAAGTTTGCTTTTTTGGGTTTACTACATCTATCAGTGACTGTTGAGATAGTGCTGATCGAAAGTGGGCCTTCGAGGGGGGAAAGAGTAAATTCACAGAATTCCGGAGCGCACTGTAAATTGCAATATCGTTTCTTCTATTCTTATTGCTCCGACATGATCATCGGAGGACTGTCAATCCACGATTAAAACCGATGCTATGCGATCACTCCTATCACAGTCGGGCACTGCTACACATCAGTGGCGACACAAGCTCGAAAACACAACTCATTGAGTTGGGCGATCACTCGACCCCAGATCAACCATATGGGACATGATCAATTGACAGCACGTGACTCTGCGATAAGATGAGCCATCACGTGCGGTGCCAGAAGAGGTGGTGTCCTTCCTAGTAAGGTCTCCGCGTCAGCGCCTAAGCTCGGTTAAGAACAATGATTTGACGATGAGATTTCACTCCGCATCGAACTAGGTCATTGGATTTTGGCGTCGAGGCGGTCAAAGCCGACGATACGGCTCAATGGCAGTGACCGATTTTTGAAGAGAGATCCCGTGACCCGTGGATCTGATATTGGACGGACTCCCGATCGGGCCTAGTTGGAAGGGTGCAAGCCCTAACCCTCAACTGCGTGTTGGAGGGGACTCGCTTACTGCACATTAGCTAATCGGCCCGCCCCAAACTCCTCACCGTCCGGTTTTCCACGTCCAGTGTAACGAACATCATCCGCCAACGACCGTCGATACGCCGACATCAAGATGTGAGTTTCCATCTCGTGCGATATGCTGAGCGAATTCAACATCCCGCCCCGCGATCATCTGCGAAATTTTGGATCCGATACCGCCGAGTCCAGATATTGGGAATGATTCGATGGAATGGAATAAGTGCAGAGGCTGACTCCGTCTTTTTTCCTCTTCAGGGTCAACCTTCGCACCCAGAAGCGCCTTGCGGCCTCCGTGGTCGGCTGCGGCAAGCGCAAGATTTGGCTCGACCCCAATGAGATGACCGAGATCTCCAACGCCAACTCCCGTCAGACCATCCGCAAGCTCGTCAGCGATGGCCTCATTATCAAGAAGCCCGTCACCATGCACTCTCGCGCCCGTGCTCGTGAGCTGACTGCTGCCCGCCGTATCGGTCGTCACCGCGGTCTGGGTAAGCGCAAGGGTACCAAGGATGCCCGTATGCCCAGGTACGACCAATCCGACATTCCCGAGGATTTTTTTTGAGATGAGATTGGGTTATCATGGTCTTTCCATGGATCCAGTGCGGAACGTGAGCGAAGCAGCAGATGCTGACAAGTTTTTTTTCTGCCCTTTACAGCCAGGTCCTCTGGATGCGCCGCATGCGTGTCCTCCGTCGTCTTCTCGTCCGCTACCGCGCCGCCGGCAAGATCGACAAGCACCTTTACCACGAGCTCTACCACCTGAGCAAGGGTAACACCTTCAAGCACAAGCGTGCTTTGGTTGAGCACGTGAGTTCTTCCCTCGGCTGAAGTCGCTCGACTACCGTCATTCAATCTTTTTGATCCACCCCGACCAGCGCAATAATCGAGACAAATGTGACTAACGTGGAATTCTTTGCCACCTACAGATCCAGAAGGCCAAGGCCGAGCGCCAACGTGAGCGTGTCCTCAAGGAGGAGATGGACGCTAAGCGTGCCAAGAACAAGGCTCTCCGTGAGCGCCGCGCTGAGCGTGTCGAGGCCAAGCGCAACGCTCTGGCTGGCGAGACCCAGGAGTAAATCCGTTTCCAAAACTTGCATTCCGTGGTGTGATTTGACACTTCTCGACTCATCGGTGCGGAGGTTATGAAATCGGATGAAAACATACTGGGTTTGTTCCGGGGATACTGAGTTTATTTTTTCGAAAAAGCGGCTGCACTACTCTTACTACCCTTTTGTCTCCTCGAAATACATTAGTGTCGGCCTTGTTCCCTCGAGAAATCCCCCCTTCTTCCCATAGTCGGGCACTTTTAACTCTGAAAACGACGACGACGCTTACCAGTTTTTCTCTGAGGATCGCATGGGGGTTCGGGCTTCTGGGATCTTTTGGGAAATTTTGGAGCAATAGGAAGATGCAATGATGATGTGATACTCAAGCTATTCTTGTTGATATCGAGAAGGCAAAAGGAAAATCTTCAAAACAAAAAAAAAACTACAAAAAACCACTTTCCCTTCTTGCTGAACCGGCGCTTTAATGTGTTGTAAGGCCGTCCTTCCACCCTGTAGTAGGCTAAACAACCAAACGATACACGTTTTTTCCGGCTTGATCGTGAGGATGATCTTGTTCTATTCTTGCAGGTGCCCATTCAAAGTCAATAGCTTCTCAGCGCATCCATTTGGGACAGGTCTAGGCAGCGATCAGACGGGGCTTTGATTAAGTCAAATTCGCAAACTCCGAACTTATTTGATCGTTTGGTCACTTGCCGGGTATATGTTAGCATATCGGTTTCTCGGGCCTTAGGTTTTTTCTGTGCCATTCACCTTGTACATCAATGATGGAAGTTCAACACAGAAGCATACGTTCGGGCTTATGGCGACTTCTATCGACGTGGTCCTCACGAGAGACCGGACGAGCCTGGGGCTGGATGGATTTAAGAATTATAAATTCTAGCTTGTGCTCAGGTAGATTGAAATCGGGCATAATGGAAGCTGCCCGGGTGAGTGTAAATAAAGCTTTACATGATAAGGGCCACTATATATTCTATATTCTCTAATTGGAAGTTATGGCCCATTCGCTAAAGTTTGCAACCGGCGCCGAGACCTTTACACCGACAGTGGTAGCAGACCTTGCAATTACGATATAGAATGAAGGACCGAACAAGACAGGTGTTACAGCTGTGGGAAATTTTCCAAGAAAAGATTCTAAATGGTCTGGAATGGAACCTTATCAGTCCGCAAGTTCCATTGAATCTTCCCTGAAGGTCTAGGTAGGTTGAGCTGAGCTGCCAGTATCGCTCGAAATTCCCCACGTGCATATGGATACTTTCTGCTCTCGATACCACATCGAAATATGTTAGGCGAATCCACAGGGCTAAGTACCGACGGATCCACATTGCAAATTAGCGCGATCACGCACGCAGCAGCAGCAGCAGCAGCAGCAGCCTGAGACAGGCAACGTATAGGGGTACATATATTCGGGGCAGATTTCATCGGAAATTAGCTCTCAACTTGACTTTTGACGACCTTGGTAGCGTCAAATACATGTGGTTCTTACTTGGACTCGAAGAGCTGCCATCTCATACCTACCTAAACCCCTGAACATTGCCTGGAAGGTAACGAGCATTGATCTAATAGATATAGTGTCATATCCGCGTCCATTCACTCAGATGATTCTTGCACGGAAACACGGGACTCATCAGTCAAGACATAGTATCTCGCATCAATCCTTTTTGTGTGACTGGTCGCATGTAAATATTCACATATCATTGATTAGCAGCACGGCAAATCGGAGATGGATATGATGATATATGCCGACATCTCAAGTAATCATCGCGAGGTCTCACCCGAGAATCACCGTCCTAAAACACAAACCGGCAAACTCAATAGAATTCTAGAGGCATTGTGAATACTGGCTACGTGTATAGATTGATTGCAAAATCGAGGACTACTTGACCAAGTTGAGTACTGGTTGCAAGGTATTGTGAAGTGCCTGAAGGCCTGAAAAGCGAGGAATTCAGAATTCCGACGGGAATGTCACATGCTCACATGGTGGAGCATAGCGGTCGAAGAGTTTTGCCATCGATCGGACCAATCAGCATCAAAATTGTTTGAATCTGAAAGGTTACACGATGCTCCGCAACGAGTCAAGCCCCACCCAACGCCGAGAGTCCTCTCAACGACATACGAGATCAACATACGGTACCTAGACAGATCCTAGAAGCGATACATGCGTCATGTCATCTATGTGCTTGACCAAGTATCACGTGGGTGAGAATGAGAATGCTGAAAAGGTGTGTCTGAAGAGAAAGCAAGTCAATCAAGTACCATCCGCAAAGTCAGCCGGTTCATTGTCTATATAGACGAGCTATAATCCCCGAGCTCACACTTAGAGTCAATAGCTAGTAGTCACTCGGATTAATGGAGCATTAAGGAGTTATACTATGATAGGACAGCTCTCTTGGTCCTACAGAAACAAATTCGACATGTTAGGCTGTGCAATACACCATGAAGAAGTTCTGAAGCTGACACTCGACCTGAAAGTGATCAAGCGAAGTAATTCAACCTTGATGAAATTTACAAGGAACAATGAATTTGTAATGGAAGAACAGAATTGATACGCTGCTTGAATTGAAAATGTCTTCAACACCTTCAATCGTGGTCTGATAGAGCTCCACCAAGTCTTATTTCTGTGATATTGATGCCTAAATTCAGGAGCCGCAGGAGTCTTCTTTATTTCTTTCTTTTTCTTTTCCAATTATTTTGACTGGAAGCGCACGGAAGCGCGGCAATTTAAAAATCTAGGATATCGAATGAATTCTGCTACCACCTTTGAGAGAAGACGGTGCGTTATCCGCGTTCATACAATGACCAGATCAACCCAGTAAAACCCAGCCTGTTTAGACCAAAATCACATCCACGGGGTGCATAGCTTTATCGCTTAGCTTTCACGAGCGAAGAGCCGACGACCATGAGAAGGAACACTTTTTCCGGTCAACACTCACCCTCTCGTCTATTCATTCCTTACTCTTTCTTTTCTTCCTCGCCTTCTCCTGACCGAGTCAAAGGGCCCTAAAACAGTTGCCCCATACCAACTCACACAGAGAATTTGACCGCTGGAACCCAGAGCCGAGGGTCAGATACATGTGAGATGGTCTTCAGCACGATAATAATGGAATCGATAGGATTGGTACAGCGCGGATCAGGCGGCTGGCACCATGTCTCATGCACCTTATTTTATGGCTACTTTTGGAGGGGGAAAGGGGGCAATTAGGCCGCTCCATTCTCTTCTTAAAGTTCACGAGGAACAGAGATATGAATTTGCCATAAGGCCCCGGTGCCGCTGGAAAGAAAGTGTCAAAAGCAGTCCCTATAAGCGTTGAAACCGCTTTTTTTCGGTGAGGTAACGAAGTATGATTTTTGCTTCACATGTTGGAGAATTACGTATGTCACAATCAATTCATCTCATATCATGAATGCAAAGAGCAATAGAAGCGAGACAAAAATTTATTTCTTCCATTCCTTAGTCTCACTCTCTTCTTTTCTTCCGTTTCTCCCTATCCAAGTATTCTAGTATGGAAGTTTTCTAATTCTTAGCTACCTTGCTACCAGGTCATGCCTTGTAAAGTATAGCTCTTCCGATGAATTGTAGATGAAAAGTGCATGGAGGAAAGAGTAAAACATCTTTCAACGACGTCAACATGTTTCAATTTTCAGCTCATGCATGGTAGAGCCAGATCAATCACAACGATGTTCTGGGAAGACCACGACGACGAGGACGAGGCGACATGACCATCCCATATCACCAAACCATTCTGTCCTCGAATACAACTCTTCGCCTTTCTAATGTAACCTTGTCTCAAACATTTCAGGCGGTGTGCCGAAAACTTCTTCTATATTCAAGGGGTTTTTATCTTCCATATTCACATCGACTCCTCCAATGGTGTACTTTTCCCATCTGCACTGCATGACGGGAGCGTTAGGCAGGCAGTTCTGCCGGGCTGCGCGCCTAAAAAAAAGAAAACCAAGACACGACTCTCACTGCCTACCCGGACGTCATACTTGGAAAGTATGAGTCAAGTAGGATTTTTTGAATCATTCAGCTTTGCAAAATGTTTGATTTCTTTTTTTTTTCTCACCCAGTCAACGGTTGCCTAGCTTGCAATGATCACTGAAGGGAAGAAGGGGGGCCTAACAAATCATGCAAGTTGGTTGTTGACGGGAATTTGGACTGGAGCTCGAGATCTGACTTGTCTCAGTTTGGACCGATACGAATGGTCGGGTTGGGTGGTCGGACTGATGCAATGGATGCATCGATATCCGAGACATCTATGAGGAGGGAGGGGTAGAGATCAAAGCTATGGATCTGTCTTGAGGGGAGTGGGTGCGTCCACTTTTTGAGTGTGAGACAGATCATGGATTCTAGCAAGATATGAGAGATACTTGGACCTACTACCTAGTAGGTAGTACCTACTGATATAGCGAGATAGGTAACTTAGTTGAAGAGGACAAGATGGAATCTACTATCGTCGACACAACCTGACGAAACTATTTAAAGCCCTCGTCTTCTCACCCAAACAGAAAAAAGAAAGAAAGCCTCCAGATCAATATCTATTCGATTCAATTCAATCAAAACTCATACCTTCAATCCATCTACTCTCCATTCATACTACTACCACTACTACTATCCAAAACCAACCCCACCATCTCAATGCACTTTTCCAAACCAACCACCACCACCCTCCTCCTCTCCCTCCTCCCTCTCATGCAACTCACCACCGCCACCACCGGCAACGCCACCGTCCTCAACAAGTGCTCTTTCCCCCTCTATCTCTGGTCCGTCGGCGGTTCCGTCGGTCCCTCCACCCTCATCCAACCCAACGACCAGTACACCGAACCGCTACACTACGACCCCGCCTCGGGCGGCGTCGCGCTGAAAATCACCACCAGCGCCGGCGGCCTGTTCAACGGAAGCCCGCAGACGAACTTTGCCTACACGCTGGATGGCCAGGGCGTCTGGTATGATTTGTCGGACGTGTTTGGGGATGCGTTTGCCGGAGAGGCACTCGCGGTGGTGGCTTCCAAGGAGGATTGTCCGGGGATCTGCTGGCCTGAGGGGGTGGATCCAAACGGGGCGAGTGAGACTAAGGTGTGTCAGGCGAGTGCGGATGTGACTTTGACGGTTTGTGCGGGAAGTTGTTAGGGAGGGAGAGGATTGTTGATGCTTTTGATGCTTTTCTGTGTGGATGAATAGAGAGAGAGAGAGGGAGAGTGATCTGTTCTGTGTAAAGTTGAGTTGTAATGAGTGGATGTTGTTCATGTACTTGCCCTTGAGGACCGAGTCCACTGGAACGGTTGCTCTTTGTCGAGTCCAGCAAGGATATCCGTATTCCCTGTGCCTATGATTATGGAACATACTATATCGTGTCTATATGAATACATTCAATAGAAGTGGAACAGTCTCTGACAGCTCAACCTCAGATCAAGTGTTTGCTTATTCTCGGAGTATGAAGTGGTCCTGATAGACAAGGAACAAAGATCAATGGCCAGACGCCACACAGACTCCTCGTGACCTAAGGTTGGCACGCGATTCAGCTCTCGACAAAACCTCAGATAGACTGCTCGCTACACCTGGTATTCAGATTGGCTAGGTAAATACAAGGCGTCTACAAAGGCTGCAAGACAAAATAAAACAGAGATTTCAATCGCGCGAGTACCTCACTCCTCTCCACCCTTTCACGCACCCGCAAGCAACAAGCAAGGAGGGCGGCGCCAGCAGAATAGAAAGGCACACGCAGGTATGTATTCCTCAAATGACCACATATATCGAAAAAAATCAAAGAAAAAACGGGGAGACCAGGGATATCTGAGAGGCCGTTTCAAACCATCCATGCAATGTAAAGGTGACAAGATATAGTCCGTTATAGCCACATACGCCGCGAAATAGAAGAAACACAAGAAGAAGAGGCGACCCCAAGAACAAGGCCGATGGAAGAAAAAAAAAGGCCCTGAGGGGGAATGGAGAGATCAGTCAGACGAGATGGACGAGATGGGATCACATCAGTTGTGCGGATGTTGAAGGTGACGAAAGCAAAGAAGCAGAAAATAACGATGCTGAGCGGGATCATGTGAGGTTATTTGCGCCTTTAAAACGCCGACAGACGGAACCAAGAAATGGTTGGTCACCATGACGAGCACGTCAGCCAATCGAACCAAATCCCCTATTCGCCCAGAAATTTACCAAAGAAGAGGGGGGAAGGATCAGACAGCAAGCTCTACAGTGTCACGAGCGCAGAACATTGCTTGACATGGCATAGCAGAAGAGAGAAAAAAAAAGACCAACAAAAAGAGACGAAAGAATGAAAAGAGAGCGCAAAAATTAGGTGGTAAGGTCCGGTTCCTGATGGAAGATCTTGGTATAGATCTCTGTCAAGATTCGAGCATCCGCCCTCAGAGTAGGCGAGATATTCTGGCTGCGGAGCAGAAACTTGATGGTGCGCTTGAGCAGCCGTTCGAGAACGTCGCGCTCGACCAGGTCCGAGAGGCTAGAGTTGTAGGTGGCGGATAGGACGAGCATGTTACCAAATTGACTGCAGATGGAAAGAAAAAAATGTGTTAGTCGACATTGACATCATCGCCAATCAAGCCGGGAACAGAAGGGGATAAGTGGACTAGGGCAACTCACGCGTGAGCTGTGCCAAAAATATTCGTCACCACAAGCCGATCCTCAACGCCATCAAAGGCTATAGTACTAAGAATGGCCGAATCCACACAAACTTTGCAGGCGCGCCACAACTTGTCCCGCAGGTCACGAGAAGGGGCGATGGGCGGTGTCCAGCCATTTGAGTAGGATGAGGAGAGACTACTGGGGGCAGATCCCACATCGCTCAGCATCCGCTGCATGTGCGAGCTCCCCGTCCGGCGAGATGTCTGTGCCATCAAAGGGGACATTTGCTGAGTTTGAGACTGGGAGGTGGAGCCGTTCGGGGACTCAGCCGCAGCCGTGGGCTTGGCCAATGTGCTGATCCGGGCACCAGTCTGGCCGTAGTGGAGGACGTGGTAGAGCAGCGGGCGATGAATGATATAACGGGCACCATAGTATTTGGCGCGCATTCGAGCGGCATTGATGTCGGTCGCAGGGGGATCGGTGTCCTTCCAATTCATAGTGGCCGGCAGGCTTCTTCGCCAAAGCTCCAAGTTCATGCTGAGCGTTTCTTGGACACTCGACGACCACCGCCCTGTCTCACCCTGCTTGTCCACCTTGTAAAGATCGGTGTGGACACGATTTAGGACTTTGCGGAGGTGGATCTGGGCCGAGTAGAACAGCATCATACGAGTGCTGGGCGCTTCCAAGTCGTCTGGAACATCGATCGTAAAGCGACCCTTGGGTAGATTGATTCGGCCTTCGGAGCGAGAGATTCCACTCGCTGGAATATCCAGCTCTGCCAGCAAATCACTCTCCAGCTGCAGACATGTCCAGTAAGCAAAGTTGAAGAGATCTTGAGTACGGCCTTCGGGGAGTCGCTCGTATCGCTTTTGGCGGACGAGAACTTGACAGGCCCGGGCGGCTTGGCATATCCACCCATGACTTTGGAAAGGGTGAGCCAGCTGACCCGCGTACAGGCCGGCGAGCAACCCGGCCTGAACATGCGGGAGCTCAACGCCTCCCTGCAGCAATCCCAGAATCGTCGTGGCATAACCGTAGAGGGCTAACCCAGGTATCACTTCAAGATTCTTGACGTGACCGTACTCATTCTTGGTGGCGGAGATGGTTCGTCTGGAAAGGTTTTGTTTTTGCTCCTGCCCATAGGTCGGAATGTGTTGGAAGTGCGGCGCATATGCAGAATTATGAGGGACGATGGAGTCGGAATTTGGTGGTGATAGGACGCCGTTCACCGAGTGTGCTGCGCCGTTGACTGGGGGCATGGGCGGACGGGGCGGCAGCGGCCCCAGAGCTGCGGGAATGGGTTGCTTTCGGTAGTCGTGAATCTCCTGCTGGTCCATGATCGGACCCGGGAGCGGGGACTTGTGCTCACAGATAGCGCCGATAGCAAACACCAGAAGAATGATGGCGTTATCAATATTTTGTCCGACCCTTGGGCGCGCAGACGCTGAGGCGGGGTCGGCCGAGGTGCCTCGCGCTCCCTGCAAATCTTCGTATGAGCGTTTTCGCTTCTTGTCGCGGCAGAGGGTGCTAGACTCCGATGAGGGTGAGGATGTTCGCGGGCAGTAGCATCGAATAAACGCGTTCACCTTCATTTCCAATTCCTGCTGCCACAGGAACGGGTGCAATTTGTGCATGCGATTGAGGTAGCTCTGGAAATACCGGTGAGCGGTTTTTGCGTCGAGCTTGAGCAACCCCGTCCGATCGATATCCGCGTCAGCGTCAATGGGCGATGCCGAGCCCATAGCCTTGGAGGTTCCATCCGGATTCGAAGACTTCTCATTGTAGCCGCCGTCATCTTCCGGCAGAGGCGGCGTCGGCAGAAGCGTGTCGTCGGCCGTGTATGATATTTCTCCTTGTCCGTATACGCTGATGAGACCACGCTGTTCCTCCAATCGCATGACGTAGTCCTCATCATAGTCTGCATTCAGCAAACGCTTGATGGTGGGCCACATCAAAAGCTTATGGGCTGCCGTGGTATGCTCTACGGGGATTGATAGTTCCCCTTCATTGTCGTTCTGGGCGGTCTCTTCGAAACCCGTATTCGCGATCTGCGATTGTACAGGATCAAGGCTGGCCTGTGAGTAGAAGGATGTGGACGCAGGCACTTCATCAATGACTTCTGTCGGTGTCGGCTCTGTCTTCATCAGTATGTCTTGGGACATTCCGAGGTTGGAAGTCATAGGCATTTGCGTGGCATGCAGCGTGGCCAGAGGCTTGGAGGATGCATAAGACAACCGCGATGCGCCTGGACCTCCAATTGCCGCGATGATTTCGGCCAGCATCTGGCGTTGTTTCACCTGCTCTTTGTATGCGGAGTCTTGCGATTGTCGTATCTTGTTCAGACTGTCGAACCGTTCATTCATCTTATCTTCGAGCTCCAGAATACGATCCATGACCAGCTGAGCACTCTTCTCTTGCCTGTGACGCCGACATTAGAATCTCGGGACCATGTCGGTACACCTGCGGCCGCCCTCAATCACGGGTGCAATACGTACTTATGTGGCGGCACCTCTTTGTATACACAGACCAAGTTGTTTTCCTTGCAATGACTGCAAGCCGGTCGTCCTTCGTCACATTTTGCCTTGCGCGCTCGACATTGATCACAGGCCTATCCAGAAAAGTGAGTGCCATATACTACAAACGGTCTAATGGGGGAGCGATCTCTCGAACCTGTTGAGCGCGAGTCGCCTTGCGTTGACGAGCTCCATAGGCCGGATTTGAGTAATATCCCGCGTCGTATGGAATTGGTGTGCCGGAAGGTACCGGCGGGCCGGGGGGCATGTAGGACGCCGGGGGTGGTCCGGACGTGGGGGTAGCCTCGCTGGCCCCAGACGCCTCAGACTGAAAGCTCATGCGCGAGCGGTACTCAGGCGGTGCAGAATGCGGCGGCGACTCATGAGGTCCTCCATTCATGGGAGGACGATAGCCCACGTGCGGGGGAGGAGTTGGGTCCTGTGAGTGAGGAGGGTGGGCGTGCGGATGCCCTGTGCCTGGCAAGCCATTCGGGCGATATGGCCCATCGGGGGGTAATTGTGGAAGCTCTCGATTCAAAGGCGCGTGAGGATATCCTTGACTAGGAATCGGAGTCTGGCCATTTGAAGGGCGACGGTCTTGCGCGTGGCTTGGATGGTTGTCGAACGAGGGCGGATAGGGTGGGCGTGCCCATGCGTGCTCGTAGACGCCATGCGGAGGCGGCACAGGAGGCCCCTCTGAAGGAGGTATGCGATTCATCTATGGCGATCACGGTAGCTACCCCGGCGGTGGAAAGCAGAGAGAGGTGAAGTAGTGTTGACTCTAAAGGTTTCGGGGTTAGTAAATATTCAGCTGTCAGATCTCCTCCCATCCCTCCTCTCTCTCTCTCTGTCGATAGCAACCCGAGAGAACCTTCTTTCAGTTCTTTATTTTTTGGTGACGCACCGAGATCGTAAATCCAGCTTGATGCCCTGGCCGCGTACTAAAAGAACATGACGAGTCTTTCGCTGGGGATGTGTGGTCAAAACAAGCACAAATCGTTGCGCGCTGGTAGGAGGAGCTCTTCAAGCGCGGCCCAAGTCACTACAAACGAGGCGAATGGAAATGCGGGATGAATGACGAGGCGCCTGGAGGTGAGTGACCAAAATAGGCGTGCGATCGTGTGCTGGGTGATGGACCGGGAAGAAACAGGCACTTTGGGGAGGCAGACACTGACGTCGATCGCGAGGCGTGGGAGATGGACAGAGCACGGGTGTGATCTTCACAAATGTTGGACGTCAGGACGGAGCTTGCGTGATGTTCTTCGGGTCGTGTGGAGCAACTGGAACAAAGAACGCATCAGACTAACGGCAGGGTTCGGACCAGGATGGGCAATCATCGGCGGAGTCGACACGAGTCCATGAGCGCAGGACGAGGTGAGATGCCCGCACCAGCCTCAGGTATGTGGTATGCGCGAGGGTGGGGAGAGGGGGGGGGGAGATGGTGATGGTTCGAGACAATCACTTTTGCTCAAGAGAGATGACCTGAGCCAGGACAGAGAAACCGGATCGTAATGGGAAGTTCCAAAAAAGCAGTATCTCCACCGTATCAGATAGATCGCTCCGGCTGGGAGCGGGTTGGAGCAAATGGTTGGGCAGAGACAGGAGGGGGAGGGTAAAAATCCAGCAGCGGCCAGTCAGAGCGGCTTGGAGCGTGTAAAGTGTAAACAGTCAATCAACACAACAATCTGGTGGTACACCGAGCACACCGAGTCTTGGGCAAGGAACAAGGGACAAGGGACGGGGGGGAGGTAAGGTACCGTGGACAGCCGACCGCGGGTCCGTCACACACTGGGTCTGGTACAGTATGGGGTAAAAGAGGACGTGTATGGATGGGTGCGATACGGGCGGTATGGTTATGGGGAAAGTACACAGTGGGTGAGTGTATCAGTGTAATCTGGAGATCGTGACACGGACATCCGTGCCCTCGTACCGCTTGAGCTTGCAGCTGTCTCGGACCTCTCCAGACAGGCAAGTTCTCCACTGGACACCTCTCCATGATGTGTGATCGAAGGAGTGCAGGTACAGCATAGAGAAAAGCAGACAAGACTTACATTGTAAACGCGTTGATGGCGGCTGAGCGATTCGATGCAGAAAGCCGATGAACATTCACCACCAGTTGAGCGATGATAGGAGTGGTGACCGATTGGAAATGAAAAACCACCAGCACTAGCCCCAAAGAGGAAAATGAAATATCGGAATAAGAAAAAAAAAAAAAAAAAAACTGGAAGAATTGGCGTTCGTGGGCCGTCGAGAAAATGGAGACCCCGTGACCCGTGGAGGGTGATCTGACGAGGGATGGAAAATGGGGGAGCACCGGGCTCAGCCAGAGTGTCGGGTTGTTTGCTCAAATCTCGGGCTCTCAAAGATGATCATCCATGAAGGTGAATTCGGGGGTATGCTGTCGACGTCCTTCAGACCGAAGTGTTCTCCGAATGTACAGTACCGTACACACTTACCGTGCAGGGCTGAGGAGGAACCAAACCACGAAACGAGATGGTTAGTGTGGAGGTTCCAGCAGGTCGGGTCTATGGAGATGAGGGGATGGGAAAAGAGAGAAAATAGAGGGGAAAAGAGACGCGACGACGGGAACGGGATGGAGCAAAGGAAATATAATGGAGGCGAGCGAGGAATGAAGACGCGACAACAGGAGCGTCGGATCAGATCAAGCCCCCTCTCACTTGCAAATGAGAGGGTGAGAGAGTCAATCAGCGATGAATTTCCCAGAGTGGGAAGAGGGACGGGACGAATATTCCAAAAGGAAATAAAAAAGAAATCGAAAAAAGGGAAAAGCTGTGATGGAAAATAATACCCAGAATAATCTCAAAATCATTACTTATTCATCAATGGTTGGCATGGCAGAAATCAGGTGGTTCGAAAAAGAAGAAATATTACCCCCCCTTTCCCCCCCACCCTCAAGAGCTCAAGAGGTACAAATCGAACGAGCAAAATGTTCCGACCTTCCCTTGTATCATCGCAACCAGGTCCATCGAGAACTGACCCGATGCTATGGGATACCGTCAAGTCTGAAGACCGAGCTTGGCCGTCTCAGAGGGGGACGACCGGACAGTGAAGCGTCCTATCGGTGCTCCAGAGACGCTCTCCAGTCATCCATGGTGGGCCAGTCAGAGAGCGCTCAACCCGAGGCAGGGTTTTCCAGCCTGTGAGGGATCGACAGCTGGGCCATGGCTAGGATCACTGCATGGACGTGTGATGTGTTTGCCCCTCTCGAGGATCGATCACAGCTGGGTGGGCGCATGAATGCGATGCTACAAGTAGCGCTAGCCATCGTGGTATGGGCGTGCACCTCATTCCTCAGAAAGTAGCGAGTACTTGCGAGGGCAGAATGGCTTAGCGGCAGCAGCCAAAGATGAAGCCATGAAGATTCTCCCATTCATCTTCGGGACCTTGGACTGAATGGAGATCCCTCTTCGCTTGCAGCCAGGTGATTCCTTTAGAAGATCTTTCGGAGCCTCCCATCGCAATTTTTTTCTTTTGGCGCAGGAAGGCTGCTTGTCCAGCGTTGTGTTTCCCCGTCTACCAAAACAGAGCCCATCTTTGACGCCCGGTGGAATTCGCAACGAGACCACGACATCCACCGCCTCGCGACCCAGAAGGGGTGCCCCGCCCACAAGCAGACAACCATCAAGCCCGAATCCCATCCATCAGGTCCACCGTCTACAGGTCCTCAGAGTACCTCCATGGAGTGCCAGCAAATAGATAGAAGAATATTTGGTGTTGGGTGTCTCATTTTCGAGTGTCTATGGTCTATGATCTATCAACGATTTAGCATATGACCGGAGTACACACTACGCAGTACACACTACCAACATACAAAGTAGTCGACCAACATTCCCACAACCTTCCGCACGCTGCTCATTTGACTCGATCCCCAGCAGCACATTACAAACAGCAATGCGGCCATGGCCACCCTATCTCACCCACAGTCTGCAATCAGCCACTGGGAAAAGCTAATCGCAGGATCTTGCAACGCCAACCAAGAATTCTTCCAGATGCCTTGATCTTCTACCGATCCCTTGGCGTGGAGGCGGTACTTTCGCGAGTTGACAGGTCTGCTTTTGCGGTTCCCCTTCCCATTTCGCCCCCTCCAGTCATGTCAAAGTCAATCGAACAGAGCCGGGCAGCACTGGAGGGGCCATGGGTCCCGGCGGCTACAAACCATCTGCCCGGTGAACATGCGGAGGTATCAGAGACCTCTCCGCTGCCAGTGGACGGATCCATCATGATGCACTGGACAGACGGGCACGAAAAAAGTTGATCGGGAACACTGCAGCACTTTTGCAATCTCGAACCATGGAACATTCGATTTCTGGATATCGGGATGAAGGATGGGGGGAGCATTTTCGAATTCTGTCCTTGATGCAAAATTGCCGCCCGTCTGGTCGCGCTTGGACCTTGGATTCGCCTTCAATAGGGAGATTTTTGTTGATTCATCACGTACGGGAGCCCTGGATCAGGCAAGACATCCGTTGAACCTGGTCCCGCCCGCATCTCTCCAGGTACCTCAATGCGTAGGTGTCTTTCCTGTCCCCCCTACAGTCGCATTGCCTGCATTACAGAATGAGCCTCTTAGGTAGACAATCCCTATGGTTAATCATTCACCTGTCAACTTTGAAACATTTCCCACTCTCCGGCTCTCCCCTCCGTTTGAACTTTCCCAAGCCCAATGAGAATGGTGAGTGATAATAGAGTTCAAGTATCTATCCCGAAAGCCAGGCCAGTCAAGTGCCAGGCGGGCAGAGGACCGGATTGGCGCGCGCACTGATGCTCAAATGCCAATGTAGAAAGCATGGCCGGAAACACTGCCCATCACCACACAAAGTGTCACCGCTCTCATCCTCCGTGTATTGTGACAACATCATCCCATTTCTCCATTTCTCTTCCAACATATCAACTTTTCAACACAAGATCTATGTCACTGTCTCCCCCCTTCCCACCTCATCGAGACCAAATCTGAAGGAATAGGCTTCAAACAAAAGTACAAAGTTCACCACACGGGACAAAAAACACCAAGTGCATCACCCCCACTAACCAATCCCACACTCTGCTTAGAGTAAGCCCCGCCAGTCTAGCCAAAAGAAGACGCCATAGTTCAACGTTACAGTTTCAAGGCCCTCGCCTATCGCAGTCATCAAATTGATAGATGACGAAATATAAGACATCTCGACTCAGATCTCCCTCCAGCCCCAAGAACCGGGCCACCGGGACAATCTTAAAGTTTCTAAAATCCCACCCCCAGCATGTAATGTGATCATCCAATGGTGCTAGTTGACACTCTGATTCGAACGATCCAGAAAAAGTAATGTTCATTTGGACCACAGACCAACAGATGAGACTTGACTTGACAAGGCAGGCGCGATTGAGTCATGACCATTGTCTGACTTCGGTACATGCATCGCACATCACACATCGATGGCAAGGGGGGTCTGGGTGTTTTACAAAACGAGATCGGAAGGGATTGAGTGTCTCAATGGGGAATTCTTAAACTCAAAAAAAAAAAATCGTCTGCTGTCCCTTGTCAAGACTCGAGAGCGGAAGGCAACATACTGTTCTACAGGACCCAATAAACACCCTCTCGACAACCTACTTTTTCTAGCGCTCAGACATGAACAGCAGCTCGGAAACCCAACGGAATGGTCAAACTGCGAAGTGTGTACGGGCAGATCGACGCGAATGCACCCAGCGATTTGGACAGCATGCGATGAGCCGTCGGTGGCGCAGGAAGGGAGACGAAGGCGGGAGAGGTCAACGGGAAAAGGTCAGATTCAAACGTAGCCGGGCTTCTGTCGGAACGTAAACATCGACAGTAGTGGCCGGACATGCCGACCCAGAGGGACGGGCTCACTGACCCTGGAAAGAAAAAAAAAAAAAAAAAGGAACTTTGTATCCACGGTCAGAAAGAAGATGGCGTTAGAGTCTCAGAGCACCGCGCTAAAGTTGGTGGCCATATGAATCAAATTCAATCAATGTGGTGGCTGATGGATGCGTGTATGTCGTCGGAGTACAACTGTCTCTCTACCGCGCTTTTCCCGCCGTACGATACAGCCCTGTAATTTTTTAAAAAAAAAAGAAAAACTACAATCACGATCCACTCAGAACGGAGGGATGGAAAACCCTCGGTACAGCCGTCAGCCTACCCACGGGTCCGGTCGACGGGAGTCTCCGTCCCTCTACCAAGGATCATAGACAGACCGCAATTGTCACCTGCGTACTGTGGTCACTGATCACGGCATCGGACTTATTGCGAAAGAGTCGGCGAATGATTACCCATGGACACGCAATGTGTTTCATGTGATACTACAAGTATAGAATATGTACATACAGTGGCTGTATTGAGCATATACATGTACGTGAGAAAAATGCGTCAGAAAACCTAGTTACCACCTGCAATAATTTACATAAGCAACCTCGAAATGAACTTCAACAATCTTCTTCGCTTTTGTTTTTTTCTTGTCTTTTCTTTTGTCATTTTATTTTTCTTTCAGAAAAAAATTACAGTAACAAACTCATGATTGGTAGGCCTAGCAGTGTAAAATCGCTTGCGTGGGTGGCCGAGTCAGCATGGTCAATCAGTCGAGGACGAATTCGTGATAGTCGTTGCTTCCTAAGGCCAAGTGGGAACCGAGTAGCATGTCGACGTCAATGGATCATCGTACAATGATTCGAACAAGGCTGCTACTTTAATTCCCAACCGAGTCGATCTCATCCTTGGCCGTTCAATAGTTCAACGAGGAGCCCCATAATGAGTTCGTCGGCGGATCCGCCTATCTTTAGGCGACGCACAAGTACGTATGCTCATCTCATTCACGTCCAGTACTCCGCTTACAAATCACACTCAGGTTTCCAGATGCTGTACTAATAATCAACCAACAATCACACATGAAGCTCAGTAATACCGTCTTCTCTGGGGTAGAATAGAGGATTGCTTCATTTACAACCCGATTTCCATGGCTGGATCTAATTTCCGGGGCCTTGGTTTCGGGCCCATCTCCAGCAATGATGTGTTTGCCTCTTCCTCATGTCTCTATTAAATCCCCCTTAACTTACAGCGCGCACCAATCGTCGTCTTTTTCACGTCTTTCTAGGAGCCGTGAGGAATATCGTTCCGCCAACTGAATAAGGCGCAGCTCACACATAAATTGATAGACTGTAGCGGTGGCGCGATGTGGAGACGCTCAGTTTCCTTCCATCGGAGTGAATTTCCCGAATCCTCCAACAGTCGTGTCTCGTCAAGCTTCTAGCGGATCCCTGTCCAATGATAATCTCGATCTCTGAATTGATTGGCACTCGAGTAAGCGAGGCTTCAATTTTCTGTCCGTCTCACAAGCCGCGAGACAAAGGCCCAAAATTTGCGTTTTGCTCACATTGAGACATCATTGGCTTTCAATCGGAGAAACTGTCAGCTGGAACCATCATTGGCTTGCAGTCGCAGGACGTTTGTCCATGGGTGTATCATGATCATAATTACATTGGGTGAGACAACACAGTAAGGAAACGGAATAAATTATGCTATACCATCATAAACATGTAATTGGTGTACCCTATGTGCAGAGAGATGCGCAATCATGGTCTCAGTGGGAGTGACTAGTCCTGATTTATTCCCCGCGGGATAACTTGGTGTAATTGTGCGGGTGGAGTTTCTAGCTACCTGATTGATGCTGCTTGTGGAGAGCTTTACAGCCATCGATATTATGGTCCTCGTATCGAGATGGCCTATCAATTTGAAATTTGGAGCATACATCATATGCCCGCCACTCTCACTCAACACAGCGATGGAAATCTCATCTTGGCTCCAATGTAAGACCTGAACAGACATTCGAAACACTGATCAGCTCATGTGGCACACCAATAAAGGGCCTATACGGCAATATTGCATCACGAAGTCAGATCTAACACCAAGTGACTATGAAGCTCTTTTCAGACCAAATTATCCGGCCGCCGATTTGCCCGTTTCTACAATCCATTTCCTTGAGCTGCAATTGGGCATACTCTGCCCAATGGTTTACAGCAACAGAAATTCACTGACACTGTCGACGGGCCGCCGGATATAAACGGCGATGCTTTTGGATACGCCATGAATGGCAGGGCCAACCTCTAGGTAAGAATTTGGTCACATTGAAAAGTTGACCAGGATGCCAGTCTCTTGGAAATTAGCTGCGGCGTTACTGCTTGAATCGGGTTCAGGTGATGGTTTGAAAGGTGCCTCCGGCCTATGCCTTGCTGTCAGACATGTAATATATACAGTACCTTACATTCAATACGTGAGGTTTCCTGGGCGTGGCTGAGCTCAGACGGTAATGTCATACTATGTACTGTAATACATTTTGCGATCGTTGAAAAGACAGCATACAAGAGTGGCACGCAAATTAAAAATTGGCGGGAATGGTAACATTGACAAAAAAATGATTGAGACTGGACAAAAGATAACGATATGCCTATGCGCTAAGGTTGTTGTTGAACAAAAAGTCGTGCCTAACTGCCTATAGCACCTTCAAGTTCACTGTTCGACATGGTAGCGATTGATTGTAACACTACCGGGAGCTTCGAACGCCGACTGCCGAGGCTACATTGGAGCATTTCTCTATCTCGGCGTTATTCAAGGGTGATTTTTACTCGGAAGCCTTATGGCTGATTTGTGAGACTCTTCTTATCACTCTTGAACCCCGTGGGGGAACATCAAGGTGTAACCTACGTATTCATTGGACACACCGAGTACACACGATAGTTAGTGGGGCTCTTGGGTGCATAAGACACAGTTCAAACTGCAATGTGGCTAGAGTCAGTACGGAAGTTGATTTGCGCCTCAAGTGCCACCGTGCACTTTGATGTACATACTCTCATCGTAAAGCATGAGATCTCGCCAATCTTTTGCTGAGACGGCAAATACGCAATATGCAAGATAGACTTGCGAATGTTGACGGGGTGTCGGCTTGGCCACAATCCACCCACACACTCACCTGAACCTATCAATGCTACCATTTTTGGCCTTGAGGATGCAGAATGCAGCTTCGAGGTCCACAGATGATGTATGCAAGGTACAAAGTAAATACGAACGGACTCAAGTACATGCCTTTACTACGCAGGTCTGTGCATACACGAGGTCATTACAGTGTATCGTGAAGGCAGACACTTGCCACAAAGCCTCGCAGCTGAGCATATGCATGCACCTTTCATGCAAAGCCCAGACTTTGTATACGCTGGAGATTTTGTCTCTCAGATAGTAGCAGGGGGTCAAGCATGTGGCGTTTTCGAGCAAAGATTCATGCAAGGGGTAGCCTGGTATCGAGAATCCTCATAATTATTAAGGCACAATGAAGCAAGACAAGCCAATGTGCTTGTTTCCATTTGAATATCGGCACACACGTATAGACAGAAGTTAGCTTAGCGAGAAATAGTCTTGCTACTCCAAAGATGATACAGACTGAATTTCGACTGTATACACTGATGGTTGAGATAGATGACTCTGTGTTGCTGAATGTGTCGTGAACCTGTACGAGAAGTTTCTGGTCACCGTAGGTGATGTAGAAGTGATAAGCGAAGCATTTGACATACGAAACTATTTCTGCCTTGCCCAAAGAAAGGTTGATAAAAGAAATCTGGAGATAGATTTGTTTGAAGATGTGACTAGAGGGCTTACTCGCGACCCTGTTCTTCGATGATCGCCAATCACTCTCCACTAGAGAGTCGAGGCATGGTATCAGACTGATAATTCCCCCAATTTGATCACGGTGTATAATCATGTATTCATCGGAAATATAACGGATCAGGTGATTGAGGCCCTGTATAAAAAGATCTCAACGGGCTATAACGTCTGATCTAGTAGACTAGGTATATCTTTGCGTTCATAGTCTTGCATTTGTGAATTTATGCTTTGTTCGGGGTTTCCTTCGATGAACGGATCTAAAAGAAATTTCTGCTCCGTATGGCATCTTTGTCCGACTTGAGTCTGCATATAGGTATATAGCCCAATTTGGAGAGTTATCTGTATCCTGCTTACGGGCAAAACCCAGCGCCAGCGGTGTCCATATTAGCCCGAATCACATTGACGCTCTTGTCATAGTCGAGACGCCCCTAAATACGCTTGAACAGAACTCGTAAACTCACATATATGGCATATCATATCACGGGGTCATTCATCGTCATTCGCTTGGGTATTGTATTGTATCCCCTTCCATGGAAGGCAAACTGCGAGTGCGAGATAGGGCATTTGCCACCTCATATCTCAACAACGTGCGAGAAGAGCGAGGAAGAGACAGTATGTGATTCGATGGAACTCATTATATTAGAAGTATGCTTATAGTGCCCATGGGTTCATGGAGAAGAGTAAAATCTCGCGTTTATAAATATGCTTTAAAAAGAAATGGGCAGACTGTCTCTGTCATCATTCAAGCTCGGGTGCCGAGTTCTCTTTCAGGATTGACAATCATCGGATAAGCAGTCAGAAGACAGAATCTTTCTAAATATGCTCTCCGTCACGAAAGAGCCGATGGCAATGAAGAAGTACAGAGTTATCACTAGGATATTTTTTATACTTAGCTACACGTTTCTTTGTCCTTATTAAATCATAGAATACAGTTGCAAAATATACATACAATTCGATACCAAGCCACACTAAACAGTATACTGTGTCTCATTGAATATTTGCGGCTGTTTTTTCAAATACAAGATTTGAGACAAGATGAAGCCTCTTGTAAATACTAACATTATATTTGCGTATGGTAGACCAACTAGGTAACCCGATTAGATTTTCTCCCTCATACTCGCAAATCAACCTCGGCCCAGCAATTCATTGGGTCCAATACACTTTTCCTAGTAAACGGTCTGGAAAAATGACTCCCTACACTCTAGCTGGAGTGTGTTAACTATTACTCCGCACTCAGGCATAATCACATAAAATTAATACAGTGCGTTGGTATATTACACGGAGGCTTGATTTTGATCTGAGTTGTAAAAGGACCCGAATCCATGGTTCTGGTTCCTATGCGATCAGATACCAGAATCCTTCTGCGCCTATAACTCATTAATCTGTTTCCTTGATGACCCTCTGTCAAGGTAGGCACACTTTCCATGTTCAGTTTTCCATTATTCAAGACAGCCTCTTGACTATTTCATGAGTCAAAAGTTTTCCTTGTCAATCACCAATTCGCGCGTGCGTTATACCCGAGGGTGTACATTCGCACTCGACCCCACTGCTATACAGCTCCGCTCATGCATGACTTCAAGGTTACATCGATCGCCCCGCACCAAGAATGTATTGTACTTTTGACGATTGCTTGCCACAGCAACCACGCCCCAATGCAAGCCAAGATTGACAGGTCAAATTCATCTGATAGAATTTTGTCTGTCCGTTCTGTTCTTTCGGAGACACCCCGTGGCTCTTTCCATCTGATTCCGGTGCTACTCATGGCTTGAGCCACACTAACATCGGCTGTTCGGCTCCATACATGTTTGCGGGTTCGAGTCCTCCACGTGGCTATAAATCTCAGATCAAGTCCATGATGTCGACTCTGGAGCAGGGCCATTCCAGTATGAAGCGAAACTTATTCTTTGAGATCGGAGCCATCTTGAATCCGGAGGAACAATGTGATCGGCGCTCATACGCCTTCGACGAAACAAGTCGAATCTCATCTTGAACTCAAATTGGTACCATTGCCTCATCAGATGTTGAACGAGTGGCTGTCAATTCTGGACTTGCTTCACTTTTTTCTTTCTCTTTTATGAAAAGGAGCCGTGATGGAGTGGCCCAATGTCCGACCTTTGTCAAAGGTTCCGTCTCTAGTAAAAACAGGAAAATAATCGTGGGTAAGTACCGCATGGAAAGCTCTTGACCATGTATGTATGGTTTCATAATCTCATTCACGGAATTCAATCGACAGAACGTTCTAACAATCTTTTGCAGGAGCAATTCCCTTCTTATTATCTACTCATAAGTTGTACGTGGGAATAGATGCGTGAGCCCGTTTTCCACACCTCGACACAGTCAGCTACTTGATTGAAAATATACAGCCCATGGCAGGTAGACCCAAAAGATCTTGTGCCCAATAACGGCGATTCGTCTTCAAAGGGTATCCATCAATTCACTGGTCGGGCATGGCGTGCTACATCGACATGGACGTTTCTAGTAGAAGGCACGACTTCAAGATATCTTTGTGGCGAGGCCAAGAGGCTGTCTTTGAATCTCACTTGGCTATCTCTATGTGCTTAACCGGTAAATTAATAGTAAAGTCCATGTCGAGTAAAATTTCCCTGGCGATGAAGTTCTTGATATTTCAAGGTCCATATAGACCTGAAGAGCATGTGATCTGGATCGAGGGACCCAGTCATGTGACTGACGGACCAAGAAGCAAACTTATGAGGGCCTGAGATTAGATGTTTTATCACTTGATGCAAGTTTGGGAGCAGTCAAAAATGACATTTTCATGGACCAGCTAATCAGAGCGCACAGAAGAAATTCAAGACACTTACGCGAGTTACCATTGCTAGACTTGCCACTGCCCATAACTTTTTCTCCCATTGTACGCATCTCCGCAAAAGGTCAATCATTCACCCAAAGCATCTCGAAATCCTGCGCTAGCTTCCATTTTCAAGATGGACATCACAGTGGTAAGCCTGCCGCTATCTATACTGAGCCGTAGCTACCCGCAGGTAACATTGATGCGATACTTATACCTTCCCCGGGCATACCAGAACATGCGGTCTGGTATATTTCAATCTTTTGGACTAGTTGGTTAGCGTGCCCGGGTTGCTACACTTAACATATGTCCTATACGCCTTGACTTTCTACCTGGGCCTCAAAATAAGCGCGGATAATATCAAGAGACGTATTGCTAAATACTACGGGTTCTTTAATAGTAGTCGATCGGTATTTAGCATATATTTGACGGATTTCTTCTGTAGTTATGTTTAACTAGCAGTTGCCTTCCAAAGAAATCTCTCTTCGTACAAGCGTCGATATAACGGACAGCTTCTGGAAACAGAGTATCTGAGTCAGCAGAGTAGGTAGCCCGATAGATGATGTAGCCCTAGTGAGATTGATGAGGGGCCATTGACTGTAGCTCAGACATGTTGAATCGTAGATATCGATCCTGTATTATGATTGAATGAGATTAGGTCGGTGACTGGGAATGAGAGAGGAAAGAGAGAGGAAAGAGAGAGGAAAGAGAGAGAGAGAGAGCCTAGGGGTGCAGGATTTGGAAAGTATGGAGACCCACGTGTGTCTATTGGAGAAAGCAAGTGTAGCCAAGAAAGGGGTGAGAGTGATGGTTCAATTGATGTGGGAACGAGTTTCTGGCTAAGCTAGACTAGGTAGCCTGCCTCAGCAACCAGCAGGATCACATGCTAAATATCAAATTTCAAACACTACCTGTACGAAGCTAGAGCCTAAGCGGAGATGCCAAGTAATAGACGGCGCCGCCATTGTCAGGTTCCATGCCGGCCGGCCTTCTGGGTTGACTTTTATTACGACGGTGAGTGCCCGCGTGCCAGGGACGCATGCGCGTTCATTCAACTTGCTGGAGTCTCTTAGGTATATATGTAGCAGCAACGGAAAACAAATTCATTTCATCTTCACCTAAGGGAACTTCACTTGAAAATCCGTACTCTTGTGGTTAGAGGCAGAGGAATAACCCAACCTACCAAGAAGCTATGAATTTACAACTTTCATTCAGCAAAATCTTTCTCGACTCATCCACAGTAGATATCGACTCATCCGCAGTAGATCCCGTCATCGGATTCGTCGATACGGTTGAACTGAATTCTCATTGGCTCTCCATCTTCCATGTTCGACCACAAATCCCAGAGCGCAACTGTCCAGCACCGCATCCAGCCTGGAAAGGTATCGTACCGGTCGATTTCAGGGAATACTTCAAGGACCTTGACGTATCGGACCATACTATCAGAATGTTCCGGATCATCCTTTTCTAGAGTTTCGGCTGTGATGCCTTTGAGTGTCTGTAGGCATTCCTCGTCGATGACCATACAAATCCGCCACTGGGTTCAACTATCACGTAAACCCTGACTGTTTACCCAGTTCTCAAAATGAGCGCGGATAGTATCAAGAGATGCATTGCTGAAAAGTATAGGATCTTCTATAATAGTCGATCGGTATTTGGCACATGTTTGACGGATTTCTTCTGCAGTTGTATTTGGCCAGCAGTTATCGCTCAGAAGATCTCTCTTGATAGAGGCCTCGATATAACGGATAGCTTCGGGGAATAGAGTATCCGACTCGGCAGAGTAGGTAGTGCGATAAATAATATAGCCCCAGTTAAGGTAGTGAGGGGCTACTGACTGTAGCTCAGGCATATTAGAGAGGCAAGTGATAGTGTAGCCAAATCGTGTGGATATTGGGTAGTCCGTGGAGATAATCAATGGGTCAGAGGAGATAGAGAGAGAGGGGTCGATACTTGAGGCCTCTTGGGAAGTTAAGCACTAGTGCCAAGCTAAAGCCTAGCCGAGTTTGCCAAGAATAGTTGTGTCTCAAGTAGACCTTGCAATTACTCGCGGCGAGCCGGCTCGCCCTTCTGGCTCGAACTCGCGAGTACTTGCAAGGCCTAGGACCATAGCACATAGTTTATGGCCGGGCTCTGGCCCGCTACAAACCGGGCACTACAAATAGCACGACTAAAGCATCCGAGTCTATCTATTCCTCAAGCTAAAATATTATAATATTACATACATGCATGCATGCACGCAACCGCAGACAGCTAGGTACTGCTCGTTCATCTCGGGCGGGCGTACGAGCCAGATTGCATTGATATGTGCATATGATGCATTCATTTACGTACCTCACTCGGTGGGCGTGGAGATAAAGGACTCGCTCGGTTTAGGAGCAAACTCTACCGGAACTGGCGTACCAAAGAGCTTGATACCTTAGGAGAGAACATGCTAGACATTGGGCATCAAAATTAAAAGTGGCAGTACGTAGATTTTTTCTATGTACAATGAGATATCGAACGTGTACGGAATACCTCGAAGTTCCGAGAGCTTAGGTATCTGTCGAGTTGAAGTGCACAGCACCCTATAGTACCACCATGCGGTGTGCATGCTTTTAGGGAGCAAGATTTTGAACCGATGGATTCAGGCATGGAGATATTCAGACTAGATAGGGCTGGGAATGCAGAGGGAAAGGTGTATCAATGTCTACATATGCCATGCACACGTGCTAAAGGACAAGCCACATCAATTGACACATCACAGGGCATCCTCGTCGCGCAAAGTGAGGTCATGCTCATGTCCAAACAGCAGAAAGGGTGGAGAGGGGCCAAAGGGATAGCAAAGAGAAGAAAAGCACCAGAGTCGTTAATCAGTTCATGTCGTTACTGAGCCAGCTGGCGCTGCTTAAATGGGCCGCAGTTGATAGTGAAATAGGGTCCAAACACTTTTGAGTGCCTCCACGCGATCCGATGCATCGAGAAGATCGAACCATTTAGTTCTCTGTAACTTGAGGACATGCCAGGGCTGGTCCGTGTCAGACTCGGGAGTGACGGTACTTGTGCCGTTGGTGAGGATGTCGAGGTAGCGTTGATGAACTCGGAGGTGGAGAATGGAGATGTGGTGGTTGATAGAGGAGATCATATAGACCTGCCGATCACCTGGTCAGGAGAATTGCGGCGTGGGGGAGCCAAGCGAGCAGAGCAAGAGGGGCGTTTGGAAAAAAAAATAAAGAAGGAAAAAAGGAGGGGGAAAAAAGCAATAACTCACATCGTCGTAGAGGCTTTCCTTGGCCTTGCCGATTCGCATGTAGCGCATACGTCTATCCCACAGGCTCGGTCCAGGTTGCAGGATCTTCCACTTCTCAGAGCTCGACATCTTGCGCATCGCACTGGGACGGCGCGCCAGAGAGGTCATGAAGGGATGCTCAAACTTGTGCCGCTTGCGCGAGCCTTCCAACTCCTCCATTGGAGAAGAGGGTTTTGTCGCATGTTCTTCGAGTATGGAGTCCGACAATGGTAACCCGTGCGCACTCTTCACCAGATCATCGAGGATTCCGCCGTTGGGCGCTCCGCCGAAGCGTGGGATCGTGGTCCACCATTTCCCTTCACCGGGGCGCTGTTCAATTTCCCCTTCGCGAGCACGTTCCTGCGCGGCTAACAACATTCCACCGACTTCTCGAAAAAGGTCGCAAAGCTCGCCCCTGCCAGATCCCGGTGCTTCACCCGGCCCCCGGAAAGCGGTTTCGGATCGGCACTGAGCGATCAAAACCGGTCCCTCGAGGATCCCGCTGCGAGCGATAGTGCGATCACGCGGGGACCGAGCTGCATAGAAGGATTGCCGGACGGGGAAGAGCAGGTTCTGGATGGTCAAACGGGGTGGGAGCGTAGGCGCAGTGACCTGGCACCCGAACGGCCAGGCGATCATCTCAACGAATCCTCGAATGGTCTCGTCTCGCATTTCGTCTGGCATCTCGCTCCCAGCCCCGACGCGGCGCCCAGTGTACTTCTTCACCGACGGATGGGAGACCTGCTCCGAGGGGTCGGCAAGCGTGGGATCGTTACCCATGCCTTGGTCCACGTCCATGGTGGGCTCAGCCGGACCCGGCTCGCCCAGATCGGCAGCACTGCCATCCAAATCTAGACTGTCTCCCTCCCCGGACACCGACGTGGGTGTCACCGGGCGCTCAAAGTAATTATCCAAGCTCGTATCCCAGTATTGTGCCACATGCTCCAACCCGGTCCAGAATTTCCTCGTTTGGGTCACCCGCACCCGAGAGCGACCCTCGCGGGGTGGCAACCGGGCGACCTCCCGAAAGGTGTCCTCATTGTCCAATGCCAACTCTTTCCGTAATGTCTCATAGCGTTCTCTGGGCGGGTAGGGAGCGCCGTTGCTCATAGTCGGATGTGTGACCTCTTCTTCATCTTCGGATTCCTTGCTGGAGGATGCGTTGGGATCGTCTGTGTCGATTTCCCAGGGCAGTGGAGGAAGCGACCGGGTCTGGTCTGCTGGGAACATGTGACGGATGTCCACATCCGAATCCACCTGTACGTTCAACGGCTGAAACCGATCGAGGGTGATGTCTTGGGGGCGCTTGATCCCCGCCAGCAGGCCATGGAGATCTGAAAGGTTCGAGTCGGCATCGTTGGGGACAATCTCGGGGAGGTTGTAGACGGGGAAGTCCAGCGGGGTGGGAGTCGAGGGGGGATTGCGTTCCTTCTCAGGCTCTGAGCTGGCCGAGGGTAAAGCTGATGATCACATTAGGACTGTCCTGAGTTGATTCCATGCAGCAACCAGCGACCGCACTTCCCACCTTGAAACAGGAGGGCAGATGGGCGGTTCCCGTTTCTTAAAGGATCCATGAGCTCGACGCGCACACATGCTCATGCCGGACGCCACTGACAGCGGGATGCTTCTTGACCGCGGGGCAGTTTTGGAGAGGGGAATGCCGGGAATCCTGTAGAACTCACCTAAACCGGGGCCCCATCCAAACATTGTATTCAAGCAGTGCAGTGTCAGTTGAGATTTCCAGGGTACATCCTCGGATGATTCTCTCGTTATAGATGATTATCACGGATCGCTCACTGGTCGGAAGCGGGGGAGCTGAGGAAGAAAGACAGTCGACGTCGGGAGACTTGCAGGAATGCAGAGTTGTGCAGAGCGCACAGGCGATGTACGTTTGGGCCGAGTCGAGTGGAGACTCCAATTGTGGAGGAGACAGCCCGGACGAAGGTGTCTGAACTGGAAGAAGAAGATCTCCGGCAAGAAGGGTGGTGTGGTCCTGAAACGTGTCCGTTGCATGTGGACAATAAACTTCTCAAAGCTCAAAATCCAGAACGGAGTTGAGAGCCATCCTTTTTACCAACATTTGGAGCTGTGCCCGTGCCTGCGCCCGTGCCCACGCTGGCGCTGGTGTTGGTGCTGGCTAGTGCCTGTGCCTGAGCCTCTTCCGTCACCAGAAGAATTTGAGTCCACCAAGAACCAAAAGGGAACCCGAGAGACAGTCCGAGAGAATTGCAGAGAATTATAGAGGACTCCTACCAAGCCGCCCGTGCCTTTGGAGTACTGTATCCACGGTCCTACGTGTAGTCGTGTACCACACACTGCCGCCCGACCGTGACGGAGCACGTAGCCAAGGTACATCCACAGGGGGACGTCTTTCTCGACGAATGTCATGTCTCGGCTGATCAGCACTCAAAATTTGGCTCTTTCGGGGTCGATAGGTCTCTTTTCCAAAAAGTCCATAGATAATTCAAACGGTGTGAGTTGTGGAACCACACCTTTTCTGATGGAGAGAGGGAACATGTCCAGCATTTCAGAGCTGGTGCACTGGTGAAACGGCGTGTGGCTGGACCCGTCCAGACTTCTAGTGGGGGGTGGTATGGTGTCGCACGACAGCCAGCCTTGACAGTGCCTACTTTGATTCAGAATGGAGGCTGCATTCTGAATGAACCAGTGGGGATCAACTCAGACATGTATGAGACTGTCAAGTTCTCGACTGGTGGGAGTTTTCCATTTTGGGTTCGTGTGCATCCATTTTTCAAGGGAGGGAAAGATGTCAACGGAGTGCACGCTCGGACCGACTACGATGATGGTGAGACTGTGAGACGTATGAGGGTGGGGGAGAAATCTGGTCTATGCATAGCAGCCCTGCTCGAATGGCTTCGAGGCTGGTCGGTGTGAGATAGATCGCAAGTAGAAACCAGAGACTTGCGAGATCGTTCCGGCTGACATCATGCTCAAGCGGGAGAGAGGAGTCGAGGAGAGAAGGCTGTCAAAGATATGTCTCCCGATATGGATGAGGACCAGTCCGGTGACACAGAGATTTCCAATCTAGACGGGATCGATGACATGAACTCCAAATTATCTGTCGCATAGAGGACTAGGTTCTTTTTGAAGCTGGGAAACTTGATGTTCTTGATGGCACTGACCCTGGAGATCGCTGAACTAAGTACTTTCCGTCACTTCACGGCCCCAAGAAGCTCCAACAGGAATCCTTGAGCCGTGTCTACAAAGTGGAAATAAAAACATCTAGTCCAGACCTATCAGGTGCGGAACATGATTCGACATGCTTCCTATACTGATCACGCTGACAATACAATACTACGAGGCCGTTTGTACCTCGGTTCATGGAGGGGAACACCCAATCACAGTCTGCCCGTGGACTGATTCGTGAGGGTTTGCAGAAATCCCTCCTATGAGAAGAAGGTCCTACTCTGACTGGGTCCCAGCCATCATTCACGATCGTCAAGAATTTTGAGACTCTTCAGGGGGGGCCAGCCTTATTTGGGCTGATTGGCCCCCTCAGGGGATCGGGAGGACCGTCTCCTGCCACAGACGGGCAAAGCTTAATGAGTTCACTGGGGTAAGCGCTGGGGCCAGTGACTTTCTTAGTGGTCTACGCAGTGAATTGCCCACATGGTTCGATGCTGGGTGAATGTGCTCTGTCGCACCCGTTGCACTCGCACACGGTAGGAAGCGCCAGCTCCCCCCAGACGTGAAACAGTCCACCCACCCCTGACACCATCCGCCCCCCCAAAACCAAACTATCCCTGCCCCCCCCCCCCCCATTCTCCATCGTAGACTTGGCTGGCCGACCAATATAGAGTCTGGTATAATAAAGAACACTAGGGCCAGAATCTGACGTGATGTGCTACTATTATTTTTATTTCTGGCCCCTCATGCAACTCATTTGCCATCGGAGGGCAATGTGCTAAATTGGTATATCACGCCTTTCACAATCAGGAAACGGCCCGACAGAACCGACGAAAGAAGATCACGACTGCCTAATTAGGGATTTCATGACCAGTCGTCTGAAAAGAATCACGTGTATGATTGATGAAGGAAACTGAGCCAACAACCATAACGTGACAAAAGAGGGTCTCCGAACTGATGAAAACAAAAACATAAACAAAAACCCTTGCTTGAAGTGTGACTATCAACATTGGGTGTCCAACTCGATACTTTGAGAACGGTTACGATCTTCTGCTTTTCTCTGTCGCAGTGGTCGCATTCTCTGTTTCCAACTCTCTCTTTGGTATTCTTCATCGCATTTGATTTCGATCGAGACACCCATCTGCGCTGCAATTCTGTGGCCTCCGGGCTAAGGTGAGATGCTGCGTGCTTTGTCGGCGGAGGGATGGTCCCATACCCCCCGATATCCGAGTAAGTGATGATTTTGAGCTGGGCACGATGCTCAAGAATGCTGGGATTGTTGACCTGACTGGGTACCACTGTAGGAGTGGAGATCACCTCGATCGTGACGGAAACGGTCCACCCGACGATTACATTGACAGAGGTCCTCACCGTTGGAGTCACACGGGCGCAGACATCCTCACCAACCTCACCAAACGCCGGGCCGTCGTCGCAGCCGCCGCCGCCACAGTCAGAAGTGACTGGGAGACAGACACAATTGGACCTTGGCTCAGCAAACGCAGATCAAACGCCGACATGGTCATCCGACACTTTAATGCCGAGCCAGCTCACTACTTGGCTGCCAGTGTCTACACTGTCACCGGTCACCCTCACCTTGCCAACATCGACAACTCATCTAAGTGAGGACTTGGTAAGGCCTTCAGCTGTCTTGCCTGTCTCAGTGGCCAGTTCAGTGACCTTCTCTGCACCAACGTCGATGGGAGACTCGTCGCAAACCTCGAGCGTGAGGGCTGATGCGGCATCCAGTGCGCAGCCGAGTCCAAGCACTTGGCTTACATTGAGCCATCCCCCGACCACAACCATGATGACGACCACTTCAATTTTGAGTTCTCATCTTATATACCCTTCGCTGTCTCCTTCGTCCGCCACAGCATCATCTACCGGCATTGCTTCAGATGCAAGCTCCCTCGATAGCCAGCTGAGTCACGGCAGATCTTCGTTATCGACGGGCGCCATTGTGGGATGTGTTGTCGGAGGAGCCATTGGCCTGGGACTGGTCATACTTGTCTGCCTGTTTTGTCTCAGACGCAAGGGAAGCCAGGTCTTGAGCAGCCTGGGGATGAGTTCAAGGCGGAAAAGTGATGACTCGTTGACGACTCTTCACGCCATGCGTGACAGTGAAGCTTTCCCGATGGGCGCGGTCCTTGCCCCTCGAGCCGCGAACATGATACCATCCCATGCGACGACTCCTCGCCCGGTAGTTGCGGAGCCGGTCAAGCAAGAGCCAACTACCGATACGAGGGGTCTTGCGCAAAAGTTCCACGCCAATGATGGGGCCCTTTCTGCACGCTGCTCGGTTACTC
The DNA here is from genome assembly GCA_023626555.1 of Penicillium sp. PF2412A. Lineage (NCBI taxonomy): Eukaryota > Fungi > Ascomycota > Eurotiomycetes > Eurotiales > Aspergillaceae > Penicillium > Penicillium sp. PF2412A. The sequence goes on from JAMAHA010000001.1 coordinate 216,772, forward strand.
CGCTCATCCAAGTGCAGCCCTGTTCCCGTGCGCCCTCGACCCTCTCTCACCAGTCATCTCAACAATCGGCGGAGACAAAGCTCGACTATATGGAACAAGCAGAGTTCAGCACTGCACCCAGTGCCAAATCCTACTATGAAAGCGTCGACGACCCCGAGAAGAGCGTGATGACGGTCGATTTCTCTAATTTTCCCGAAGATAACAGGCTTGCTCCACGGAGAGACTATGATATGCGTCTGAGCACGCGCAGTGACCCGTTCGATCTTGAGTTGCCTTTGAAATCCCTAGGATGCCATGCCCGGCCGTTCCAACAAGGTCCGGAGACTGGCCATTTCTAGTGTCTTTGCTTTTTTGTGCCTGTCAACTCCCTTTGCATGCGTCAATTTGGGGAGTTATCAAAAGGATCAAGTCGGTCCATCCGTTCATTTATATTTGGCTCTTTGCATTTTCGGAGTTTGGAAAGATACCCGATTTTTTGATGTTGTTAATGTCCTGAGCGCATTTGTGAGATTGTTGTTTGGATTCCATTTGCTTTGTTAATGTCCTGTATCATGTACGTACCTAATGAAAAATATAATGATGGGGTACCTCTCGAGAAGATCTCATGATACGAGTATCCATACCCGCCGGTTGCTGTGTCAGCGGCTCTTAGGTCTGTCACAACCTTAAGCTTGATAGATTAGGAGGGTACCTATACCTACGTCCATTCACGCAATCTCATCGCGGACCAGTGGAAACAAATTCATTGTGCGTCATAGAGGTCGACAGAAAGATCTTAGCAACCTTTGATCTCGACCCATCCCCGTTGGATGGAGCCTGAGTAACACATGTTTGAATATGCTACGTACGTGAAGACATACATTGGTTATGGCCGTTCTTGGCCCGATGGAGATAAGGTAGGGATAAAAGATTATATCTGAATCTTGGCTAGCCAACTCTGCTGTTGTGATGCCTCGTCAGATCGATGGCTCAGTGATAGGGCTTCCGGTGCTTACATGCTTTCAGTGCCCCAGACTGGAGCATTTTCGTGATACTGCCCTTGTCTACTCTCACCTTATAGGTAGATGCTATGCTTGAAAATGGCGACCTCGCATCATCTACATACTTGTTTGGAAGTTGGTAGTAATTTAGAGGCTACCAACCCCTTGTGCTTTGTTTGTTTTGGACGGGGAGGAATTACCATACAAACTGGATCAGATTGAAGGAAAGTTGACTCAGTTTCACTCCCGCCATCTGGGTCTCGACGCTTCCTTAGGCCTCAAGCTGCGACCACTCGCTGGCCTACAAAGGCGGCGGCGCAGCCGGACATTGTCTGTTCTGAGTTAGAGACAATGCGCCAAGTACATCCTAGCTGAGTGGAATCGAGCACGAGTCTGGTGAGGGTAGCAGGGACGGAATCAATGTCAGGGCATAAAGAAGAAGAGACCAATGAAAGATGGGTCATAGATTGCACAACGCCACACCAAGACCTCGGCTTCCCCGCTTTCGAAGCCTCGTTAGTCCATGTTTGAATCGACCTAGCGTCAGCTCGACAAGCTGTTATTTCTTTGACCCCTGGGACCCCATTTTGATTTTGAGACTTGGAAATGTCCATCTTACCAGTTGAATAATTTCCAACACTCCAAGGTTGCGTGTCATTATGGCTTCCACAGGAAAACGATGGCCCTCCCGAGAAGGTATGCAGTACTTAAGGAGTCCCCGTTTCCCCGGAGACTCCACACTTGCTCCAACTACACGTCAAAGGGCGCTAACCCCATCCACACCCAGGACTCACTGTGGATGTACTTTCCGCTGCGCTTCACCGGACCGTACTCAGTCCATGGAAGGTGCTACCCATTCTTGCATTGGCCCAGTATACGGCCAAAGGACGTGAATTACTCGAATCACGACCACAGCTGCTCCGAGTGCTTCATGCCCTGGCCATAACCGCCGTGATCAGCCGTCTCTCCTCCTGGTTTGACCGGCGCACTCTTAACAATGGAGTCTCAGACCATTACGACTGGAACCGCGAGGTTGTCGTCCTCACTGGTGGTAGCGGTGGTATTGGTCAGAGAATTGCGCAGCTGCTCGGCTCCCGAGGCATCAAGGTCGCAATCCTGGATGTCAATGCCCCGACAACCCCGCTGCCCAACAGTGTCCGCTTCTACGAGTGTAATATCACCTCACCCGCTGCCATTGCGGAGGTTGCTACCAAGATCCGTGCCTCCTTCGGCCGTCCCACTATCTTGATTAACAATGCCGGAATTTTGACCGGGAAGACAATCCTTAGTACCACCGAGGCAACGACTCGTCGGATGTTCGACGTAAACACCCTCTCCCACTACTGGCTGGCCCAGGAGTTTTTGCCGGACATGATCTCCTCAAATCACGGAATGGTGGTCACCGTTGCTTCGCAGGCTGGGTATACCGTCACCGCCAACATGGTGGACTATTCCGCCTCCAAGGCGGCGGCGATTGCCTTCCATGAGGGTCTAGGCGTGGAGTTGAAGACGAGGTACCAAGCACCTCGGGTGCGAACGGTGTTGGTCACGCAAGGATTCACGCGGACGGCGCTGATCGATAATCTCACTCCTGAGGATACATTCTTGAATCCGCTTTTGTATCCGGAAACTGTGGCGGAAAAGGTGGTGGAGCAGGTCTTGTTGGGACGGAGTGGTCACGTCGTTGTTCCTGGCGTAGCGGGTGCCATTGCACAGAGATTGAGAGGGTATCCGCTTTGGTTCCAGCACTCGTTGAGATGTAGCTTGGAGAAATTGATGCGGGCGGAATGAGAGACGTGTGTGAATTCAGCGTAGTGTTGAACAGTTTGGCGACCTCGGGTCGGCGGAATGTGTTGGAGAACTATGTCGTTTTGATCTATTGAGATGAACCAGCAATCTCTAATCTTGTGAATATGGCGCTTTTTTTTTTAATTTCACTTTAACCCCTTGACCCTTCGATATCTTGCTGGCTCACTCTCTTGTGCTTATAAGCCCTCATTCTTGCGAGCGGGTGATTTACTGTCTCATTTTTATCGCAACTACCAATTACGAGGCACGGGCTTTGTTCAGTACTCGAGCCGGGTCCCGTCGTGACTGTAGCTTGTCTCCCACCGAAGGGCGCAATCGAAACAGAGAGCATTGTCAAAGAATCAAACCTTGAGGACGGGGTCTTCCAGAGGCGGGCAGCAAATCTCTGTATAGGCTTGACACCTGCTCCCGAGACCTTTTTCCGAGTGGATCATTTTATGCTCAATACGGTTCCACTCGGAAGGACTGGGTCTCCTTGCTCATCAGTCAGACTACATGCAAGTAGTCCAGGAGAGATACGATTCAATTCACCGACAGGAACCATTGATTAATGCTGTCTGGACCTGCCGCAGCTCGTATACCCATAGGATGCGCTTCACGAAATGTTCTCTTGAGAGGTTGTGCCTGTTTCCGCTGCCAGAATTCGACTTGATCCTCTTCTGGCGCTGCAGGTGGCACGTGCGAGCGGCTTCACCGCGACTTTGATTCGCTCCACTTGGCGGCGTTGGACAGCTGTTCATCTCCAGCCAGCCCAACAGCAAAAATTTCTCACGTCTCTCTTTTTTTTTTTCCCTCTTCTCAATTCCTGCAGGACATGAGTTGCGATTGACTTCTGCAGGCTCTGCGCACCGTCCGAGTCCACACCAAACTTCGAGTATCGATGCGCGGCATCGCTCATGGTCATTAAGGTTGTTCTTCCGAGCGGTGAGTGCTGAGTACTGACATACAGATCAATTTCGCTTTCCGAGATTCCCTCCAATTTCAAAAAGCTTGGGCCGAGGCGGGACTAGTGCGATCGGCTGGGTAGCAACCAGCCCAGTGTATCCAAGTATTAACGCAGCAACCTGAGCAACACTTCCCTTGCACGGGGCAGAGTGGGTTCGTTCATAGCCTGACCCAGTCCTGCCTGGTCTCCGCTTGGGGCTTTCCGTGTTGAAGATCCACGGTTCAGCTCCCGTTGTTTACTACTGGCTCAGCAGGCTGCCGGACTGGCCGTCCCATCAAAACAAACCATAACAATCATCGAGTCCAGCCACACCACTTTGTTACTACTTCCCCGACCTCCTCATTATCACTCATCATCATCGCCTGATCTGCACCTCGGCGGGCTCACTCACTTCATCGGCACTCCTCAATTCTCCCACATTCCTTACCACCTCCCTCCCTCCACATGGTGGTCTGTGCCGTTTGGGCATTCCTCTGAATCATTGCCCGCCATGTTCAAGGCCCTCATGGGCGGGGGCCGGTCGGCATCCAGCTCGGATGCCCGCAGCACCACCAGCTCCGGCAACAAGCTCGTTCGTCGCAAGACCGATTCCAAGTCAACATCGAGCCGCAAATCCTCACGGGGTGACGACCGTGATCGCGGCTTGGGCGACTTATCGGCCTATCCTGTTTCTTCATCAGGCTCGCGGCGCGGCCCAGCCAGTGTCGCCGGCGAGTCTGTCACATCATCCTACATAACCGCCGAGCCCGAAGTGATCGATTATCCCGATCGAACGGCCTTTGACCGTGGCGCCAAACGGAGAGATGGCAATCGCGAGAGCATGAGCACCCGCCGCCGAGATCGCGATCGTTCCGAAAGTCGGGATCGTGAGAGAAGGCGCTCCAGTCGCCGCGATGAGGACTATGTGCACGAAGATGAGCTTTTCAGACAGCGTCGCCGTGAGTATCGCGATCGTGAATACCACGATCGGAGTCGCACGTACTCGGGAGATCACTATGTCCCACACACTTCTGCGGCTATGCCGTCCAGTGCTCCAGGTGCCCAATTCCCTGTTGACATGGCGGCGCAACAATATCCCTCGCATTATGGCAACACCGTTCAATCCCCTGTCGCAATTTCCGCAGGTCATCCTTTAGACCATGCTTCGTCGCCCTCGTATGACCCGCACGTGCAACAGCAGTTCCCTGGTCAGTTTCCGTCCGGAACCGCGCAACCTTATTACCCGCCCAACAATCCAGCAGGGGCTGCTGCCGACTATTACGGCGACCAAGGGCAGTCGGTGAATGATCAGCCGGGCGTTCGACCGCAACAGCCTGCTATCATTCCAAATAGCCAAGCTCACTTGATGACTGCCTCCCCATCAGCTAATCCGCCACCCGAGCCCAGCAGTTTGGGCCAGGTCGGTGCCGCTGCCGCATATTTTACCGATGACGTCCCACACAGCACCTCACAGATCGATCCACCGGCCAGTTCATCATCGAAACCTCCCAAGCCTAGCCAGTCGTCCCAACCATCCAAGCCGTCAAGACCTTTTTCTTCAGGTGCAATTCCCACGGCTGCCGCAGCCGGGGCTGTGGGTTATGGCATAGGTGAATACGAGGAGTCACAGGCAGCCGCAGCTTACCAGCACGAATCGTCCTCATCGACCGCTTATCATCACTCGCACCCATTCACCCAGCAAGGCGAACCAACGTCGACGAAGCCTCCTCATTCTCATGGTGTCGGAGCCCCCATTGGTATGGCTGCCGCAGGTGCAGCAGCGGGGTACATGATCGGCCACCACCATGACTCTTCCAGCCCAATGCATTCTCCACAATATCCCCATCATCACCATGAGCACGCTGCGCAGTACGGAATTTCTCACAATCATGCCATGACGTCGGGCGGTGCCGGTGCAGTCCAATCATATCAACCGTTTGTTGCCCAGAGCCCAGGCTTCTATCCGCCCAGCACGCTCGCGATGCAGCATCGGCACAAGGATCCACTGACAAAGTTTGTTGACTTTTGGCGGGATCCGGAAGGTGTCGGCCGGTTCGAGGACTACACAGAAACTATCGGCGTATGCAAGTACTGCTTTGAGCCTGGAACTAGCTCTATGAATGCGCCTCGCAGGCACAATTATCGGCCGCGTCGCCACTCCGCCGATCGTTACAGCAGCGGTAGCTCGTCCCGGATCAACAAGCTTGAACGTTACCAATCATCCGACGACGAAAGAAATGGCCGACGGCGCTCTTCGAAGAAATCCTCCTCATGGCTCCCCGGCATGCTCGCTGGATACGCAGCAAAGTCCATTTTCACTGGCAAAGATTTCGATGACTCTTACAGTGTTCGGTCCGGCCATACATCAAGATATCGGGAGTCTAGGCACCATCGCGAAGAAGATCGAAGGAGCTACACTTCTCACGGTGTAGCTCGTCGTTCTGATCGTTCATCTTCGGGAGAGCGTTACTCCGATGGTAAGCACAAACGTCGTGCCAATTCGCGTTCACGGTCCCGTTCAAGATCACACTCGAGGTCGTCGTCTCGCTCAGGTCACCGCTCCTATGTCAAAGAAGCTGCGCTTGGCGCAGCTGTGAGCGGCGCCGCCTTGGCACTTGCGAAGAAGCACCGAGATCGCAGCCGCTCTCCCGACCGAATTCAGCGTCGCAAAGAATCGTCATCGAGCACCTCTTTTGTGGATGTTTCTCGGTCCTCTCCCAAGTCCACCGGGGGGTTCACTTCCTTTTTTACCTCGACATCTGAGAACCGCAAGAAGTTGAAACAGAAGCGAAAGTCCAAGAAAGCCAAGAGTTTCTTTTCATTTAACGGTTCTTCTTCCTCCTCCTCGCTTGACGCTGATTTAGCGTTTGGGACCGGATTTGCGAAGAAGCCAGGTAAGCTGCAGAAGAAGAAAGGCAAGAAGAATGAGGATATTGACGCCGCTCTCCTGGGGTTGGGAGCCACTGCCACTGCCCTTGCTGCCTCATCTCATCATCGAAGTGGTCGGAATGCAGGCCAAATCATGAGTGCCAGAGACAGTCGCAAGTCTCGATACAGTTCAGGGGCCAAGGATGACGACGAGTGGATTGACGCTGAGTCCGACGAGCAGTCCTCTTCAAGTGTCAGCTCCGCTTTGGCATTCGGGGCCAGCAGCAGCTCATCCACGTCTGATTCGAACTCCAGTGGTGGTTGGAAATGGGGTTGGCGCAGCAAGAAGAACAAGAAGAAGAGCAAAGACAAGAGGTCGTCAACGAATGATGCGCTCCTTGCGGCTGGAGCTGGGGCACTGGGTGGGGCTGCGATTGCCTCCATGGCTCGCCGCCAGGATAGCCGCCCCCCCAGCGAGCAGAGCCTTCAACAGGTCTATTCAGTGCCCACATCTGACCCCACCAGGTTCGATGTTGCCAGAATTACGCCCTCTGTCGCATCAGGCAATCAGCCTCCCTTGGTTCGCCCGGGCCCTATTCCCCTCCAACAACCTCAGCCATACACACCTGTTTCGCAAGCCGTCTACTCGTCTCAGGGCGCATATCCTGGGTCTATTCCGGCCTATAGCTTGGACAACGTCCCGCCAATTTTTGCAAATGATTACATGCAGTACCATGGACATTCCCAGAGCCTGCGAGATTTCAACTACGCTCGTGATCAAGCCCGTGACAACGTGAGCGTTGGTCAGCGCAGTCGGCCTCATCGGAGTGACTCTTCACCGGTCTTCCCTACGCCAGAAATCTCCGCGGTCGCCCCGAAACGTCGAGCCACCACCCGAGACCAAGCCTCCGTGTCATTTGACCTGACCGAAGAGCAAGCCGAGCGTGAACGCCGTCTTGATCGCCAGGACCGAGAACCACGAGAGGAGTTCCGCTATGAGCCTGTTCAGCTTATCGATCGTGAAGCTGAGCTGGCCCGTAAGGATGTCGAGCGAGAAGAGCGTCGTGAACGAGAAGAGCGTCGTGAACGAGAAGAGCGTCGTGAACGAGAACAACGCCGTGAACGAGAAGAACGCCGTGAACGAGAAGAACGCCGTCAGCGCCGTGAACGCCGCGATATCGACGAGGAACACGGGCGTCAGGATAGCCGCGATAAAGAAATTGACTCGGCTTCCTGGGCCGAAGCCGCCGCGATCGGAGCCATTGGTGGGGCTATCATTGGCTCCTTGAAATCCTCTCGCAAGCGACATGATGATGATTACTCTGAAACAAGCTCCCGACACCAAGACCGCCGGGCTGAGCGTCGTGCTGAAAGGCGTGGTGACTCCTCCGTAGTTTCTAGGTCGGATGTCTCCCAGCCGTACTACGGTTCTCGATCAGATGAATTACCGGAATCCAGGTCATCGGACTACAAGTATCGCACAGAATCCTCTTCTACGCGACCCATTCATGCAAAGCCAGTATATGATGATTATGCCGACTTCTTCGCCCCAGAGGAGATTCGTCACAGCAAGGATTCAAGCCGACACGACCGCGAACATGACGCCACTCAGCCGCGTGTCATTGAAGTCGTGCCTTCTAGTGAGCGCGAGAAGAACAACGACGAACCTCGCAGTGACTTACCGCAGTTTGCCCAAGAGCCATTCGAAGGACGCAGTGATCTCCCTTGGTCGGTTCCTCAACTAAATATTATCGATCCTACCCCGCCACATAGTACCAGCGGCTCGATCCGCGGAAGCAATTCACCAGTCAGTCCCGTTGAGCCAATCGCGGAGGTGGCCGAACCTACCGAGAACAAGTATCGAGACCACGATGACCGACAACTAGAGCAAGTGGCTCCCTCAGAACGACGAAATGACTGTCATGATTACAATGAATCCGGAGAGCCCAGGCAAAAGCGTGACCGATCCTCGACTGGGTCGCGAGTCTCGTGGGGCCCTCATCAAACACATGAATACGAGATTCCATCGTCTTCCGAACACGATCCTCACTCACCAATTGAAGAAGTTACTCGCAGTATTTCCGTGGCGGAGCCACAGTCACAACAGCCATCCAGTGCTCGTGACAGGCATGATTTTGGTGACGACATAGAGTTCGCAGCTATTGCCGCTGCCGGCGCCCAAGCTGCTGGGTTTGATCCCTCCGTTGTGATTAATGACCCAACATACCACACTCGCACTTCGCCTCCTGGATCTGAAGATGAGGGCGTTTATTCAACCCAGTCACCATGGACTTCTTCGACTCAACCAGATCGTTCACGCGAGCCAGTGAAGGGTAATGGTGACGATCAAGTGCGGAGCAAATCTAAGGATAGACAACCGTCAGTTGAAGAGGTCCACGAGGATGAGCAGCCCCGCTTAAAGGAAGCATTGAAATCCGCGGATCAAGAGAAGCCAAGCCCCGAACGATCTGAAGCTTACATTATGTCTCGCGAAGCGACCGAGCAACCGAACGGCAAAGGTTCGCGAGCCGAATCGCCTGAAAATGACGTATTCTCAATGCCTGGCAGTTTCGACGATGGGGATATCTCTCGAAATCTGCCTAAAGAAGACCTGCGATCCGTGGTGTCTGCACCCATGGAGCGTGAAAATACGAGACCCAAGGCAAAGAAATCATCTCGCTCCAGCCTAGATTTTGAAAAATCTCGTGAGATTCCCTCGCGTGAGCGAGAGACGGTCCTTCCGCTCGACATCCTTGATCACCATATGAATGATTGGACAAAAGTTGACCAAGATCCCCTTGTTTCTCGTGACGATGAGTACCTCGTCTTGAAAAACGGTGATGGTCAGCCAAGAGAAGACGAAAATGAGTATTTGAACCATGGAGCACCCTCTTCCGCACGGCACGATGATCTTGATGAAGCCTCGCAGCACAGACATAGCGATCGCCCGTCCCGGGACAAAAACCTGGGTGAAGCTGCCTCCATCATTTCTTCACCCACTGCGACTCCCTATGCTGAAGATGGTGAAAAGTCGGAGCGTCGGCGTCGTCGCTCCAAGCGTGAGAGTGATGCATTCTCTGTTGATGACGATATGAGATCTGCTGTGACTTTGCCTGATGATGGTGAGAAATCGGAGCGTCGAAAACACCGACATCGGTCTTCCCGCGATCAAGGCGATGAGGGGGCTTCCGTTGTGTCGTCTCCTGCCGCTATTTCATACGAAGACGACGAGAAATCTGAGCGGCGCAGGCGACGATCTAAGCGTGAAAGCGACTCATTTTCCGTAGATGACGATGCCCGCTCGGCAGTTACCTCGGTCGATGATCCAGAGAAGTCGGAGCGCCGCAAACATCGCCACCGCTCATCTCGAGACAAAGACTTTGACGACAATGCGTCGGTGAGCTCGTCCCCGGCCCGAATCGACGAGACCCGTGAAAAGCGCCGAAGCAAGGATGGTAAGGACGAGAGAGACAAGGACAAGAGCGGTAGTTTCCTGCGGAGCATCTTTGGCTCTCGCGTATCTGCCCCTGAAGGACGCACTCGGTCCAACCAATCGTCTCGATCTTCCTCTCTAGAGAAGAAGCCGTCTCGTGATGCCGTATCCGAAACAGGTGTTGATGACGAGAGACGCCGCCGTAAGAAGCGTTCTTCTCGACACAGCAGCTCGAGCCGGGGCGATCAATTCAATGATGGTGTCTCCGACAAGGAAGGCAGTACCCAAGGTGACACGAATTTGGAGGATTACAGGTCGCGCAGACAAGAGAAGGAGGACCGCCGTCGACAAAAATACGAGGACATTGTCGAGTCAGGCAAGCGTCGAGACTCTGCTAAGGTATAGCCTCTATTATTTCCTTTATGACTGACTTATCTTACGTGACCCCGATATTGTACGCTTTTATGTGCGATGTAGTTGTTTCTACCCATGTTGTGCTTTTTGATTTATTCCCTTGTTTCTCACCCACTTTGCCTTACTTTGTTCGGTTCTGTCAAGAGCAAAGCATCGATCTACCCCTATCGGCATTGGAGTGTTTCTTCTTAATTGCGTGAAATGAGAAAATAATGCTAAGCGTTTTCTTTTGGTGCTATTCCATGTGCAGGACGAAGAACATTCGAAAAATAAGCATGACGACCAGGAGCAATCTTTTTTAGTCGAGCGCCCCGAAATCCCCACCGAGGCACAGAGCGATGAGCACGGTGCTTCGGGAGTTAGCACTGCCATTGGTAGTGCCGTGGCTGCTACTGCTGGAATGATTCTGGCGGACAAACTCCTTCATCAGCGCCCTAGAAGTCGTTCGACGTCGCCTCCTGTCGCGGAGCGTGCCATCGATATGGTACCGAAGTCTCAGAGTAGACCATCATCGCCGCGTATGGTCGATAATCTAGATCAATCACTCGCCCAGCGTCGCTCATCTATGGCCCGCTCAGTCACAGAATCACCAACTGCTGTACCTTTGCATTTTCGACGACCGCCAACATCGCCAGGCTTGTCTCGTGCTGTACCAGTTCCTCCTTCCGCCACTGCAAGTGACTCTCCGACATCTACCTCTCCTACCCAGACCCGACACCGCCGGCCAAATTCTGTGGAGTTCAGATCGCGCGAGATCCGACCTCTATGGCTCGTTGAGCGCCACGGTTCTTCAAAGGGCGATCTAGTCGAGCCAGACCAGGTTTTGCCGTCTCTTCCTTCCAGCAAGAGCTCGTCTCGATCTCCATCTTTCGACAACCTCCAATCTTTGCAGAATGATGATGGCATGTATAGCTGGGAACCTCAAGATACAACTCCATCTATGATGCAGGGTCGTAGACCGAGCCTGACGATATCGACTTCCCGCGCCAATGACCATGAAGACGGGGACTTGCTGGATTCGCAGCAAGCTACGCCAACTGCAGGTGATTTTGGCACATCTCCTGGTACTAAGAAGAGCAAACCCCCGTATGAATTTCACTCGCCCTCTGAGCTTCTTCAAAACCCAGAAATGTTTCCCGAGGTGCCTAGATCGCCTGATTTGGTGGCTCTACCTTCCACTGGGGGTTCAGTTGTGGGAGTTAAGGATCTGAATGGAGCGGAAGCTGCAACTGAAGTATCCAATCCTTTTGATGCTGGGAATGTCGATCAGCGTCTTGAATATGCGAATGCCGTCGATGCTGCTGCAATCGCTGCCACTAACGATCATGACAACCAAACTACCTCCTTGACGCCAGACGCAGATGATGAACAGTGGCAGACACCCAAAGACGAGTTTCCCTCAGAGCAGGACGACCAAAGATTATCTAGCGCGGCTCCCAATATCGGTGAGTTTGCTACTATTGTGAGCGCCGCTGTTGCAGCAGAGGCAGCTACGAGACGGGAAAGCGAGGGGAGCGTTGGTGAGCCTGGCACCGCAGTCGAGGACTCTACACCCAATGATCTTGGAATCGGTTCAACCTTCAAATCCGAAATTGCCGATGTCCAGTCCGAATCTCGAGATGATCTACCCAGTGAGGCTGCAAAGGAAAATACACGGTCCATTGAGCCTTCTGCAACCGCTGAACCAGTGACAGAGGAGCCTGCTAGCCAGCCCATCGAGGTCTCAAGGACTACCGACGAAGTCACTGAGGAGCCTTCAACTACCTCGGTCTCCAAGAAGAAAAAAAAGAAGAAGGGCAAGAAGAGCCAGTCTTCTGCTGAATTGTCTTCTGAGACTGCAGGCGAACCGGAACAACAATCGCAGGCCGAAGCCGTGGCTTCCACACCGGTCGCAACCGAGGCACCTGACATGGATCTTAGTCTTACGGAAGCCAATGCAGTTTCAGTTTCTGAAGAACATGATATATCTACATCTGCGCCTAGTGAGACATCTCATATTGCGCCGGAGCTTGATCCAAGCTTACAAGGGGCAGTTGCAGATCCGGTAAACCCGCAGGTTGCCGAAGATCAGCATGCCCCGGCCAATGGAGAAGGCGAAGAGGCCATGCCAGAATCAGAACAGGTCGAGACAGAAGAGACTGCTCTCGACCATACTCCCGTCGAGTCCACAGTCGCAGCAGAGCAAGCGGAGATTCAACCTGGGGTAGTCGAATCTCAGCCTGCAACTGAACCTGAGGTTGAAAGAAGTGATGTCTTGACTTCAACAGATCCAGTCAAGTCCTCGGACCAAGAAGCTGAGCTATTTGCAGCCACATCAGACACTAATCAGCCGACTCCACCTCAAAATGCTACAGAGCTTATTGAAGACGCGCTGAAAGACACCGAAGCAGCCTCAGCTGATTCTGCTTTCGAGAAAGACATCGACCAGATCCAGACTTCTGAGCCCCCTCAGCAGAACAGCGATACAGAGCCAGTTATCACTCCGGATGTTGCTGAGACTGAAAAGGTCCAGTCACAGAAAGATACAGCAGAGCACGGCGCAGACGAAGGATTGATTGAGCCTGTATCTGTCATCGAAGATGCAACCGTCCCTGCGGAAGAATCTGCGGACAAGACAATTCCAGAGGCTGCATCACATCGAGATTATGACACTGAGAAGCCCCAGGATTCTCCTCCAGATGTCTCTATTGATACTGCACCTGATAACGGAACGCCAGAGGATGCCGACGTGATCCCGGCCTCCGCAATCCCTCTGACCGCTGCGCAAAAAAAGAAAGCAAAAAAGGATAAAAAGAAGCGCAAGTCTGTCGCTTTTGAGGAGAACGCTCCTTCTCCCACTCCAGAGACATTGTCAGAACCTGGGAATGGAGAGGAAGTTACCTCATTGCCTAATGATCAAAGCCCAGCAGATACCGCCGCAGATGTGAAGCTTACTCAGAGCGACGAGCAGACTCGCCCTGAGGACACAGTGGAGGATCAGTCGTCCACTGCTGCCAACGAGGAGCAGCAATCTCCGGCCACTATGCTTGACGTCGCAAAAGAAGAAAGCGTCCCGGTCAGCGATGAGTCCGTTACTCCACTACAGGTTGAACCAGCCGAAGCTGGTACCGATAACAAGGAACTTGCGTTGGAATCCGCCGATATCACAGAGCTTCCTGCAGGTACTTTTGATCAACCTGCTCCTGAAATTTCAATGGAGACAGACAACGCGGTCGTGACCGAGCCTGAAGCAGATGTCCAGCTTACTTCAGCGCAGAAGAAAAAGGCTAAAAAGGACAAGAAAAAGAAGCAGAAGCAAACTGGAGCTCTCGCAGATGACGAAGAAAAGCCTGCTGAGTCTGTGGATACTCCTCAGCCGGAAAATGTTCAGGAGGAACAAGCTACCCCTACTGCTGATGAGGCAAATGACATCCTGAAGCCTCAAGTTGGGGCTGCAATCGAAGAGCCAGTTACGGTTGAGATTGACTCAGCTCTCGAGCCACAGCCCGAGGTCACCGAGAGAGCTAGTAACGAGACAGACCCAGTCACAGAATCTGCTGGAGCCCCAGAGGCTGGACAGCCTATAGATACTACAGAGTCCGCCTTGCACGTCGCCGATCATTCTCTTGCTCAGGATGTTGAGAATCCCGCAGATGAGCCAACACCAGAGCTTGAGGCTGACGCTCAACTTACTTCGGGTCAAAAGAAAAAGGCCAAGAAGGACAAGAAAAAGAAGCAAAAACAGGCTGCAGCTTCTTTGGACGAGGAAGTGAAGCCTGTCGAAAGCACTGAGCTCCAGCCAGAAAACATTGTGGATGGAAAATCATCTCCTGCTCTTGAACAACCAAGAGATGTTTCTGAATCTGGAATTGAAGCGGAAAATCAGGTTGCGGTCCCCGTCACTGAGGGATCAGCACTTGAGCCACAGACTGAGGTTTCTGAAGGGGTCAATAAGGACGGAGAACAAGCGGTTGAATCTGCTGGAGCTTCAGAGGGTACCCAGTCTACACAGCCGGCAGAGCCTA